>OZ016501.1:38577114-38608835 GCA_963966595.1 Physocephala rufipes
ATATATATATATATATATATATATATATATATATATATAATATATATATATTATATATATATATATATATATATATATATATATTATATATATATATATATATATATATATATATATATATATATATATATATATATATATATATATATATATATATTATATATATATATTATATATATATATATATATATATATATTATATATATATATATATATATATATATATATATATATATATATATATATATATATATATATATATTATATATATATATATATATATATATATATAATATATATATATATATATATATATTATATATATATATATATATATATATATATATATTATATATATATATATATATATATATATATATATATATATATATAATATATATATATATATATATATATATATATATATATATATATATATATATATATATATATATATATATATATATATATATATATATATAATATATATATATATATATATATATATATATATATATATATATATATATATATATATATATAATATATATATATATATATATATATATATATTATAATATATATATATATATATATATATATATATATATATATATATATATATATATATATATATATATTATATATATATAATATATATATATATTATATATATATATATATATATATATATATATATATAATATATATATATATATATATATATATATATATATATATATACTTTGGGCATTGCCACGGGGTATAACGAATTCAGATGTCACACTCGGGAATTTCGGGGTCTGCCATGTAATCTTTGTAGATACTACCTGCGAGAATCGGGAACGCTAGAGAACTATTTGTGTGACTAACAAAGCTTTGTTTTTCGACAACAAAGCTGAAGACATTTGGTTCATGCAATTTATTACTTCAGAAGAAGTGGGCTGTAAAGACTGGGTAGATGTCAAAACCTTCCTGAAACCATAGAGGTCTTTAAAACCTATCTTCTTTTATTCCTTTTGTTCCTGTGACTGAGGAACAAAACAGCTCTTTTGGCCTAAAGGTGTGCGGCAGTACCAAATGATTTGCACGCAAAATTAAATCAACATTCCCGAATGCCCTCCATACCCTGCCCAACAATCCAAAGAGATCGACAACATATCCGATCTACTAATCGAGACACCAACCAACTAATATATAGCTATTCTTTCATTTAGTACTCTACCGAGCGATCTTCACTAAAGGAGTAGCTCATAAATTATATACTTTAAACTCACAAATCTTTCTCTGTGCTCAACTTAATAAACGGTCGTTTAATACATGTTTTACTGCCAAAGTTATGATCGTTTTATTTGCATAAATTATCGCAGTGGCCAACTGAATACACCTTCATTTTTCGCCTAATTGCCAATAAAATAAAATTTATATTCACGACGTTCAGCACAATTCATATTACTTTTGGGGAGATTAAAGCCCCTAAAAAATAACAAGAAATTCAATGATAGAAAAAAATGATGAAAAGGAAAAAGAAGGAAATACGCTTGATGAATCGAAGAGAGTATTGAAAAACAGACTAATGAAAAGGAAGATAGTCGATGAAAGAGTGAGCAGATAAGAATTAGAAATTTAATATCAGAAGAGTTTAGAGGTTAGTAAAGCAAATCAAAAGTATGATTAAAATTTTTTATTTAAATTAAGTATACTTTGTTAATGTATATCTTTTAAGTATTTGGAGTCATCACACCGCATTTTTGCACTCACTAACAAATTGTAAATTTATGGTTATAGATTCCATATGATTTAAATAGGAAATTTGAAAACGAAGAAATTTGCGCCATAGATTATGCTGGTGGTGGTTTCGTATCCTATTTGAATCCTAGTCCGTCTGAATTCTCGAAGGCAGGAAACCTCCATCTCAAGAGAAGACGGTGTTGCAGTCCTGCTTTTAATAATATTAGTAATTGATAATAAACGTGTTAAAATGTTCCATCCGTCTTTTTAATTCAGATCATTTCGCCGATTTACGGCGCAACCGTTGAAACATAAATGATAACCGATAATGTTGCTGATTCCACTTTCCTTATGCTCCATTGTCGTTTGAATCTAATAAGGTGGCCTTAAAACACAGACGGCTTTAAAGCAAAAGATTAACTTATGTTATAACTCTTTCACGGGAATTATTACGCAAAACGACACTGAGGTGGAAATGTTAAATTTTAAGAGCAAATTACGGTCTTAAATACGATAAGACGGTTTTAAATATGATAAACAGGTAACAGTAATTTTCATCAGCAACAATTATAAGGACGTAAAAACTCATAATAAAAATTTATAGTATGGTCCCAATAAACTGTGAGTTGTGCATGTCTCTTCTAATGTTACATTTCCATTTTCTTGGTTAATTTAAATCATAGAGTAAGAAATAACTTATTATTATTTCTTACTCTATGTTTAAATCTACAAACATGAGTAGTAGATCTACTACTTAAATTTAAATTTAAATCTACAATAGGAGTTAGTAGATCTACTACTTGTTAGTAGTACTAACACGAGTTAGTAGATCTGACTCAACCAAGAAAACGGAAATGTAATATTAAAAGGGGAACGTAGCCCACTCACTGATAATCAGGTTCACATTTTGCATTTTTATTATGGGTGTCGGATACGATTTTACTTTTTAAATTTTACTTTTCTTCTTCCCGTATCTTTTAATACAACACGAGCCTCTACATACCATTAATGAGAATAGCTGTTACTTGCTTATCAAATTTCAAACGAGAGCCTTCTTGTAAAGTGAAACATTTCCGGTCTAGCCTCGTTTTGTATTATATAAAGCGTGAAACAGTTACAACATAAATTCGTCTTTCGCTTTAAAGTCGGCTGGGCTTTAAGGAAACACAATCCCCCTCAAAGAGGTCCACGTGGAATACCGGTCGCGACACCCGATTTTGGTGGATTTATAATGTCAAACACTGTCATTTTCGCGGCCATGCAATTTCAATTTCAAATTTTCAATAGAAGCTGAAAAATGGGGCTTTGCAACTTTGAGGAATTTAAAATTAATTAAGCAACAATCATTATAACTTTTCTAAAATGCACAATATGAGTTGCCGTGAAATACTCTAAAACATACTTTCAAATTAAATTTACATTGCGATAATAGTCCTAACGGTTTAAATATCGAGGCAAAAATTTTCGAAACTTTTTCGAAAAAAGTTTCAAGAGGTGCATTTGACCACATCCCTCTTGCTCATCGAATATTTTATTTCAAAATCCTTCCAAAATCTTGCCGAACACTAGCATCAATAGCACAAGAGATCAGCAAGGCAAGCCTGATTCCAAAAATTAGTAGTCATAAGCAGCCATATCGTTACATACACCAATATATTCCAAATTAATAAATGTTGTTCTGTCGAACGTCAACCTTCAATTTTCAACGTCAGAACTGACCAAAACACGTTACGTAAGGTTGCGATAATATCATACTACATTTCAGCGTAACAGTCCCGTACCTTTTCGGTTATTCATTAAACTAAATTATGGCCAATATTCTGCTTCCACTTAAGAAAAAAGTTAATTAACAAATTAGTTTATATTCCTTCCTTGGTTTCTGCAAATTCCATCCAAATCCAACCAAACTATCTACAAAAAAGGACCCGAACGGATCCTGAGGTACATATGCAACTTGCCCGTTTGGTTGCTTTTTGCTTAAGACGGATGGCTGCCTGTTAAGTTGGAAAGGTTAGTTGTTGTTGTTACATGCCATAAATCAAAAGCGTTTATTTTTTCCCGTAATTTATTGATCGCTCAACAATAAGTTTGGCCCTTTTTAATCAAAAAGAATGTGAACGAGTATGACCAAATTTTATTAACAAAAGGGTACAAAAAAGTTGCTAACAACAAAATAACAAAATAAATTGCTAACAACAGTTTGTTGTTTGTTGTTTGTTGGGGGTGAAAATGGAAGAAATGTCGAGCGGAAAAGGAATTAAAAAGTGAAAAATCTATTGAAGATCAACAGGATGTATTACACCAATAGCTAAACGAACAAAGTAATGGAAAACCAGGCGATTCCAAATTCAAGTCTAAAGTCTTTTAAAAATAAAAATTTAAGTCTTATAGATCCTAAAATAAAGTTATTGAGACTGGGATTGAAAAATATTGTTCAACTTCTTAAATTTTAATTGTTAGTCAATATTTTTTAGTTGGATAAACAGCCTCCTAATTTGGAAAAAAGACGTTTCAATCTTCATTAAATACATTTTCCAAATGATATTTTTTATCAATATATCCTAAAGAAAATCTCTGAAGAATTAAGCCGAAAAAGAGAAACATATCATATAAATGTTGAAATTTATCTCGCCATGGCGTCTCTCGTCTTGTCTTGAACTAAACTCATGTGTGTTTGCCAGAGATTATGTATGTATGTATATGTATGGGGTTTATGTGTAGTTGTGTTAATCCTTGATGACTTATTTAAGTCATTTAGCAAAATAGACAGGCCGACAGAAAACGATAAAAACTATATATAATAAAATGTTTATCACGATAACTTATGCAGTCGTTACCAAAATTAAAAACGTTTAAAGAAGCAGCTCAAACAGAGGGAACGACAGCGACAGCGACCACGATAATAACATCAACACCAAGAATAACAACAACAACATTCACCAAACACGAGGCTGATTCACCAAGAAGTTGATAATAAATTTTCACAATTTATAACAAGCAATTCATAAATTTATTAATGAATTAAGTTATAAAAGGAGAAAAGTGTGGAATGAAATGAAGTTAAGTCTGGTTCTCGAAAGAAGAGAAATCTACATAATAAGCGAACACCAGACGTACGAAAGGCAGACCAACAGTCCAACTGACTGGCACACGGGCGCACGGGGTGGTGACGTATGATTAAAGCAAACGAACAAAAGAATGAACGAACGAAAAATACCTCGATGGCAAGTATCGCGAAAGAAAATAAAAATGTTGAATACTATACGAATGATAATCAGCGATGATCGATGCAATACATAAATTTATAATTGCGTAAGATATGGTATAAAAGAGAATAAGATTAATGATATAGAAATTATATTATAATCTAGAACATCGACCCATTCGAATTAGTAAGTAGACTGGGTCCATTTGGATAGCTTGAATAAGCTTCAGAAGTTTTGAAACGAACTGTTTTCCCGTTTGTAGAAAAAACTCTTTAAAGATTGTTCAGGGAACCAGACGAAGAAAAGACATAGGAAATTAGATATAAACAATAACTAAAAAAGACAGTAAAGAATCAAAATACAAACATCTTAGAACCTCATTTTCAACTCTTCGATTTGTTCCTCCTACCCTACATTTTTATTATCGTTCGTAGTTATCCTTTCTTCCTTCCTTTTCTCGTTAAGTTTTTGTCGATTTGCATCGTTCTTTTGAATACTTGTTTTTGTAATCTATCGCTTTATAGTTTGGTATTTTTTCTCTTTTTCTTAAAAGGTTTAAACATTTGGGTGTAGTTTAATAAAACGCTGCTTTCTGTTATTCCTAACAAGATATTGCTGGTTAGTTGATGCTGCCAGCTCAAAAGTAACAACAAAGTCTATATAAGCAGCAACAACAAAACAAAAGCAACGAAAGCATTAACAATAACAAGTCGGAGATTAACTGACGAATAGAATATTCACGCTAAACGTATGAAAAAGTATTTAAAATCACTAAAACCAAAACGACTGTAACGACAACAAAGAAATGGCAACAACAACAATAACAGTGATACCAACAACAAAGACAGCAACCATAGCTACGACGACTGTGGACTTTGTGGAATACAAACGACGGCTATCCTATACTCAGCTCCCTCACGGCTCTTTCTTCATTTTATCCCCCCCTTCCACGGCCACGTTGCACAAAATGAAATAAATAGGAATTTAAAATTAATTAAGTTGTCGTTTTGAGCTTTTATCCAATTTATTGCTAATACGACACCGATTATGCGAAATATGTTCGCTAATTAACGAAAAAACACCATTTCTCGTCTGGAAAAAATCCAGGTGTTGTTGATGACGGTGATGTTGCTGACCGTCGAGACGATCGGAATGGTGGTAGTCGTGGTATTGCTGATTTTAATGCAAAGTTGCAATCCTCAACTGGTTGTTGTTTTGGTATCTGCTTGACACATTTTAGTTAAAATTTTTGCTGGATTTTTAATAGAAGAAAATTGGTAGGCTTTTCATGGCATGAATTATACAAAAAGTAAACATATTGAGACCCATAAGCAGACCCATATGCATCCTTCTGTCTATTTGTCTGCCTTATTCTTTTCATCTTTCTTATTCGTTAAGATGATAATCACCGATCTAACATAGATTTTTTTATATCAATCATATACCAATAGTGTAAAACATATTTTCCTTCTGCTAACAAACAAAGCATCCTTTTTTTACTGCTACGACTTGTTTCTCTCTCTTATTGGCTGACCAAGACCCAAGGAAATCTACAATTTAAAACGAACTCTGTGGCAACAAAAAAGAGATGCACAAAAAAAAGTAAATATTCTTAATAATCAAGTTGTGTATGACACCAATTTAACGGGCTGTATAGCTATGAATGATAGAGATAAGATAGAGAGACCTCCCTAAGTCACATTAAAACCATCCTTCGACAGAAAAATACACTGTGGGCTTGAATTATATTTAAATATAAGCAGGTTCTGCTTCTGATTTAACTTTGCCACTATTCTTTCTTCATTAGCAATCTGCATATTCAAAACCTATGACTATCACTGATGGAGAACAATTCCATGTTCCGAATGGTCATGCAATATCAATAAATTGATCTGAATAAATGAAATTTTAGTTAATGAATACGATGGGACGCACAAATATAGTTATGCTTATGTGATTTAGGTACTCTCAAGCAATCTGTGCCACCGTTCCTCCGCCACCCCCTGCCACCACCCCAGACAGACCAAGCCTTCTGAGCTATAGCACACAGTATCGCGGAATATCTATCAATTATTAATATCAACCATATCTTCTGCGTAGTGTACATATTCAAAGAAATGCGAAAAAAGATCAGCCAATATCCCTTTTCCGTTTGCCAGCGACGGGGTGAGAAAACCGTTTACAAGTAAATCAAAAGGAAATAAATAAAGATTTTGTCTCGTAATAATTCAGCAGGAATCATTTAAATTGCAAACAAAAAGTGTCGACGTTGAACAATAAACAGCCATTTCCATTTTTGATATCGTTGATACTGTTGGTGTTGATATTCGATTCTTTAATTTTGCTGAAATTGTTACCTGGGGAGCGAGGTCTCAGATGAGGCATCAAATACACAATATATTGGATTATTTGTATGCTTGCTTGTTTGCGCGAACTTTTCGTTTGACTACGCGGAAATTTAGTTATGGAAAGAAGAATGGAATAACAGAAGAAGGTAGGAAGAATGCAGTTAAGCAAGAACAAGGGCAAATAAGTAAGTAACATATATAAATACCTTTCCCGCTTTCCGTTACTTGCTTTCCATTTTCGCGCTTACCAAATAAAAACTAACTCACAACTAAGGGAAAACATAGACGCAGAATTAATTATAACCTACTCTTTGTAGAGTAAAGTAGTCTTCTGCGTGCAATACGTAAATCCTTGTATGACTTCTGACTGAGTGTTATGTAAAACTTGAAAAACCTCTAAAAAATTCCCTTTGCCACCTGCATAAAACGGTCATAATACCACTCAGCATAATCTTAAAACATTTGTTATAAAAGTAGAAAATAAAAAACACATACTTTCTAAGAAGAAAGAAAAGTGTCCCTTCAGTACAACCGATTGCAACAAAAATACAACTAAGAGTTTTTCAGTTATGGTGGATATTTATGTACACACGACGAAACTAGGCAAAGTGGACTCAGGATGGTAAATGGATGGATGAGGAATGGAAATATCGATTTTATTTTGGTTGAAATCGTAATTTCGAAGCTTTTCGTGATCACACTTCTTTCACACCGTACAACAAAGTAAAAACAAACAATCTATTCCTACGATACTATGGGTTTTACAAGAGACAAGGACTGACATTGCAATACAATAGGACTCAATATTTTACACATCACCACCACCGCCAAAGTCTTCAAATATTACCATCGGTAATAGAAATGGTCTTTATAATCAAACGCACAGCAATAGATGACAGGATAATGAAATAACAGTAACACCGAAAACATCTACCGCGCTGACCAAGAAAGTAGTAAAACATCTTTTTTAGCGTAACTTGTTGGATTACGAATTATTTGTAAAAACACAAACAATTCAGGTAGCGATGCGATTATTAAAACCGACTACAAACTGATTTATCATGAGCGACTGCAGTCTAACAGCAAGAAATTCCGGATCAAAATGGAGGAATTAGTAAAGCTTATAAACTCGCAACTGGCACCCTAAGTACAGTCTAAGTACTGGTACCGTACAGTCCCGTGTTATGAGATCTTAATATAGTTATAATGGAATGTTGGCAATTTATTTAGCAAATAACGTCGAACACATTTGAGATGCGTTCCATCGCGCTGAAAGAGAGATAGCCGTTTACAGCATTATATTGTTTATATTTCATTATTTTTACTTCAATAATAGTCGCATTTTTTGGATTTACAATGAATGAAATCATTGCTCTAATGATCGATATTTGAAAGAATAGATCATTCATTGCAATCATAATTAAAATTTAAACCTTCGCAAATTTCATTAGAGAACCAATTAATCTGAACAAAATGACGTAGATGCAAGGTATTGCCACACCAAGCAACATTTCCACGCACACCCATTCTCACTTAGTCACCAACTCCAACAACATAGTTGTTGCGCGTTCATCATTAGTTTGTATTTTTCAATAGAGAGTTAATTAATTGCTAGACAAGGACTACCGAGATCTCTTTAACCGATACGAAACTAATCGTTGTATGTATGCGATTATGCCGATACGCGTACATAAAATATTATGCGAATATTGGGCAGTGGCAAACGATCACAGAAAACAACAAATGCATATTGCCACTCTGTCCGGTTAATCTCGTATTTTTCTCGTCCCTAGCAACGGAAGAGAAACGACTGTATTTTCTCCTGTGTGTTCAATGTGATTCGCTCGAAGCATTTGCAAGCCTAGTCATGAATTTGGCATGGCATGGCGTAAAACACGTTTAAAACATGACAGATGAGAAATTATTTTAGCGTTAATTTGCAGCATTTGTTTACTTTGAATTTGTAGTTTATGCTATCTAGGATGAGCGGTCGCCAAACATCATTAAAGAAAACTAAAAAACCACTTCAATATTTTAAAAGACTTTTATTATTTTAGTAATTTCTTCGAATTGTAAAATATAACTTTATTGAAATGTCTGCTTTAGGTTTTTGTGCAATAGTTTTCCGATAGTTCCAGTTCATACTTTAGCGAGCAATATTGTTCTTAACTGCTGAATTGTCCACATATAATCACACTTTTAATAGCATTCTGCGAAACGAAGTCTGGCAGTATCGCTTCGTATCACCAAAAATATATAAATAATTAAAAGTGTATAAAAGGAAAACTAAAAAGAAAAAATCAAGACTTCGACCACCTAACCATTTCTATCCTTTCTTAACACGAAACCACTATTCCGTGTATCTTTTGGCCTAATGTGAGGTTCCTAAACGTATACGTCCCAACTCGTGAAAAATGTTGCTTGTTTCGGACACACTACTTCTAATTCGTTTCTAAGAGAAAACTAATTCATACTTCGAGCAAAAATTGAAATATACTTAATATGAATTTCAATTAATATTAAATAATTTTTGTTATTACGTCGTGCCGCAAACAGACCTTCTTTGCTTCCCTTTCTGCCCTGTATGGTTCTTTTAACATATTCTTCACTCCATTTGCCCGTTTTCAAGCTTACTACATTTTTTATTGCTTTTCCAATATCGCCAGCCACATACAGTTATAAAAAATTCCTGGTGTCTCTTCGTATGTGCATTCAAATCAAAACCAAAACCAAAGCAGGATAGCATTGAATACACCTCATCATCATTCCTTATTGATTGAAATACAATGGATCCTTAAAGTGTGCTTACAAGCGCCGTAACTCAAACAAATTGCCGTGAATAAAGCCTATCCCAAGCCGTCAAAATTATGCACCACAATCAGGGCTCCGAAACCGAACCTTCAACTAAACCAAGTTCAATCGATCTACATGCGAGTACGTACCGACAACACCGATCTTCGGTCTTTACATAAAGCTTTGCATAAAATTGCATTGAAACATATATTCATGATTGTTTGTTTGTTTATTTCTTTGTATGTAGATATCGCTACAGACAGCCGAAGCGTTTGGCACACGCACATGGTGATAGGCATATCCGTGCATATATATATGCCCAGGCATATCTGTGTTCATAACCCATGAAAGGGTTATACTACAAGCCGCGAACAAGACAGCAGAACAGGAGATGCTACACCAAGATACCTACCAAGGAAAGGCATACTTTGTATTGAATATATTGCCACGCTCGACCTCGATTGGGCGAGCGGTCACTCAATTGCTTGTCTGTCGTTTGTTTGCTTCTTGCATACTTATACGTTACATCCATAGGTCGCTGATCGAACACATGAAAATGCAAAATGATCAAAAGCCAATATTATTCCTTCTTAGTTTCGGTTTCCTCACAATTATTGCGGGAAGAGATAGAGGCGCTAGATCGCTAACGTCGCAGTATTAATTTTAAAAAGTGTTCAACTTAAAATTATCTACTTTTTTATTGCTTCCACATAAGTGTGATTAACATACTGTTTAATAATTATATTGCTGTCCGTTGCAGACTACAAAAGAAAATTTTAGTCGTCGCAACTGTGGTTTTCTCAAAACCTACGAGGCACTATGGCGACAATATATGTTACATATATATCAATATTTTGAATCCATTTAATCGTTACAAAATTATATTCGATTTTATTGGTAAATCATTTAGCTGTTCTCTTTCAATATCTTAAGCCTTCACTTGATTCCTTCTTCTTGATTCCTCCCGTGTTTCTTTCGATTCATATTTCTTTTTATGTGTTTTTAATAAAAGCCGTCAGTTCTCTCAGAAGAAAAAGAACAAGCAAGACGACGATGTGATATTATATAAAGGAGTTCGGTGACTCGACCCGACGTCATTGTGTCTAGTTTATTGGCACGATTTCTTATTTGCATTAAAATGTATTCCTTACTCTTTGTGATGAATATCCCTTTTTGTCTGTTTGCTTGCAATTCTGCCAAAACGCCTGTCCGTCTGTCTGTGTTTCTCCTCGTATATCTTTCTTTGACTTTTTGTCTGTATACCTGACATGTCCAACTCTGTCCTCTTTCGTTGTGTCTTGTCCGTTTATCATGTTGTTTTCTGCCACGAGCCCCTCCCAACAACCGACCATTGGTGCTTACATACCAATTGCTTAGGACAGTTTGTTTTCTTCGGCTGATTTCGCAACGCTTTTGCAATTATTTGTGGAATGCTTTGCGGAATATATTGACTCAGTTGAGCCGCTTGAGGACATCCTTATAAGAAAGTGGAATTTTTGTTATTCTCTGTTTTGTTCTGAGGCATTTTGTTTGTAAATTTGTCAACAAATTTGTTGCTTGTCGCATTTGTTAAATGGTTTAAAGAATAGGGTTGCTTGAGTGTAGAATAAGTTGAAGACGGCATAAAGAAGATATAGTATAAAAGAAAATCTGTATAAAAGTTATTAATTATTAAAATTTTTCGGGGAACAAATCCATCGAGACCAAATATGAGACGAAATTTGATGCGAAATGATAAATTCACCACCGAAAAAGAGCCTTCAAAATACCACAGCTTTTCACGTTTCAATATTTTTTTGCTAATTATATTGGTTTGACCGGGACTCTATTAACGACAACCACACCTTTCCAACACAACAAGAATACAAGTTCACTCTCACAAAATACGAATTCATACATACATGCACATACTCCCCCACCCACCCCCACACACGAACGTCATCACAAGTATATAAAGCCACGCACACCTCCACAACACATACGCACTCTTAAAAATACACACAAAACCAACAACGCACACACGCACATCCACCCGCGCCGTACACACAAACACACGCAATGAACTTAAAAGTGCACAGGCCCACGAAACACACCCACACACACACGTGAACGCATGTACAGACTGATAGCACATACACGAATGCGCAGGCAAATGCGTCCCCACAAACGTAGTAAATTAGTGATCATCCGGGCAGGGTACGTGAACGTTGATTGTCTTCAGATTTGATAAAAAATTTTACAATAATTTGGTTTGCAAGCGGTCATAAGTTTGTTTGCAAGATCTCAACATATTTGCCGACCTCAATTGCATCCACACCAGTAATAACACAAACAATGTGCACATCTGAAGCCTCCAAAAAGAATAACGCTTGTCCATTCGTCAGAAAAACAAGATTGGAAACTGCTGAAATGGACATTCAAAAGACAAACGTCGTTTGTATAGCATATACCATTGCTACACGTTACCGCACTGTCACGATGACTGCGAACAACAGCAATAACAATACCACTCTTTCACCTTGTGCGCCGCATTCAGTCGGAATCGGTATCAAGCCTATTAATGGCAGTTTATGTTATGTCAAGTCGTTGTTCGTTATTGTCATTGTGCATAGGTCTTGACATTTAATTCAGAAAGACAAACTACTCATTTGCAAGTCTTTTTGAGTCGGTCTGAATGGCTTTCAGCAGCGATAATGGTAGTTAGAAGAACCATGACAGCGATGTGAGTAATCTGAATAAGAAGCAATGAATGAGATGCAGAGAAAGATAGTTACGATCATTGATTGAAAACGATTACATGTTAACATATCGACCAGAATATATACAAACATATTAACTTAAGAATTTGTAAGAAATTTTAATATATATGAGTAGGACATAATTCTGTATGTGAGGTTGAAAAACCCAATTAAACAGTTTCAATTATTTTAGTATCAAAAATCAATTTTATGATCAATTTTAAAATCAATTTATGACGTATTTTTTTAATTTGAACAATGGAATTCCCTTAACTAAAAATTTCGAGCTCTTTAATATAAAAGTTGAACTTCAGTGGAGATGAAACATTCTCGTTAATTTAAATATACTGATGTTTTGCCGTTCCTGTTTTTTGATTACACAAAGCTTTCACTTACATGGATATGAGAGGAAACCTAAATTATCTTAAAACTAAAAACTCATCTTAAAGGCGTTAAAATTGATTTCAATTTTAGCGTTCAAATCTGAAGGGTTCAATTTAATACTTGAGAATATCAATTCTAGCATAAGATGTAAGCATTTGGATTTTAAATAAATTGTTTATATTTATTTATATCTTAATAATTTCAGAATGTCGTTATATAAAAATGAAAATAATTTGAGCTAAAAGCTGAAAACTTATACCTAAACCCATAACTAAATTTTAACAGTATATAATAAATAAAGCTTTCTTAAAGCAGACCTGACTTAGACACACCCATAAATAACAACAAAGATTAAATTCTAGATCATTATTATCGACCCGGCAAAAACAATGAACGTGATGGGTTGTCCAACTGATTACACGTGATTATAAATTGTAAATGTTGTTGTTGTTGTTGCAGTTGCAATTGATCTTGATAAAGGTAAGAGTTAATATAATTCGGCAAACACCTAAGGCCCCCTAAGACAGCGATATACTCATAGAGCTTGATAACAGAAGTAAGAAAATTCATAGTAGTATCAGATAAGGCACGTAGAACTACAATAGCATGAAAAATAACAACAATAACAAAGTAGAGAAATAAGAAATGTTTATCATGTAATAGATTCAAGCAATTTCCGGATCGTATTGCACGAGCAAACAAACTAATGTTGGAATTTTACACTATTTTCTAATCTAACGCCTCTTCTTCAATGCGATCAAGGTACTAACAACATCTTGTCATATATCTTGATTAACTCCGTTATTCTTAGCAAGTTTGATCGAAATCTTGCGATCTAAGAAGCGTTAGAAATATCTCGAGAAATTTATTTCTCATAAATAACCGTATTTTTCCCTCGCTGTCATTTAAACCTCGACAAAGGTTTAATAAAAAATATCTAGGAGGATTAGTTTCGCAAAAACTGGGCTTTTACTCACTAAAAAGTCCTCAAGTTGTTGCAATGCATATTTTTATACTGTTATACTGTCGTGTCGAAATTATTCGATAGTTCCCAACACTACTCCACACTGAGAAATATGCATCGTAATTCCAGGTTAGCATGTCACTGCCATTTAACGTTTATCACAAATAGTACAATTATAGGATCTCTTGCAATCCTTGAGTTTATAAGGCAAAGGCAATAGAAGATTTTCATAAGTTAGGGACCATTTTGAGAGTTTGGAAACGTTGAGTGAGATGATCGTCCATCTCTTTACACCTGGGAATTGCTCGCTTGTCAATCTGCTCTCATAGAGAAACACTGTATTCCGCGAGGCGAAACGAACGGACATACATGATAAATGCCCCAGCTGTTTACGCCCATGTCGCATAATCGTATGATTTTTGCTAATTTCTTTATGAGATACCGATAACATTTTACTATCGATATAAATTCATGTGTTTCGGCCTGTTAGCCGAAATTTCAAAACCGTTCAAAATGGTTTGATTAGAGATGCTGCTGGTGGTGCTATTGGTATTTTTAAGCGGATCCCAGCTTGATCAATCCTTGATTGAGTAGCGCCCCTTAATCTGTACTATATATAGGCTCATGTGCTACATACTACCACTGACCACATAACAGACCATATAACTTCTATGTGGTCAGTGATACTACATATGGATGAATGAAGTCAAGAGCCATAAGAAAGAAAATTATATAAAAGCACAGTAATTTTCGCCATTGTCTTCTTGCAATTTACGTAAATGATCACATTCTTGATTTTCATTTATGATTTGATTTGATTATTAATTTTATTTTATGTTATCTAAAGCTGAATCAAATGCAAATAGAGAGAAAAGAATGACCAATCAATGGCCTTAATTCTGGATTATTAATTTTTGATTTTTGTAAACTTCGAATTTTGCACTGTTTCATATTTTATGCACTTAAAAAATGACATAAACAAGCAAAAAGAGCAACAAAAATGTTAAGTCTGTTTACCCTCCCCATAGCACCATTTAGATCAATAAAGGTATCTGACGCAAAACCCCACGATTTCTACATTTTTCATCTTCATTTGTACAAAATTCCATGCAATACAATTTGTCCAACAACAACGAAAACAGCCCTATAAATGTGGCAGGTAAGCTGCTGCTCATCGTTGGCAGCTCATCAAGATCTAACCGACGTATTATCACAAACTAGTCAGACTGTGGAGTATTTGGTTTCGTGCATCTAACTGACAGTCCGCCCCATCGTCGATGAAAATTATTAATGCAAAGGCCTCAAAAATCTTGGTCGCTAGCAGAAATAATTAGGAAGAATAAAGCAAAGAAGCAGAGAGAGAAAAGTAGATTAATTGTCTCCAGTAAGGCGTCTAAAATGGTAGCAGTCCTTAGAGAAACCACAATTCAGATGAAATTATTCAGCGTTATTATATTGACGAAGTCGAATAGAATGTGCCTAAGAAGGTCTGCAAACTTTAAATAGGACAGTTTTAAAGTTTTTACTGCATCAGCCTTTATTCTCAACACCACAATTGTCCCCGAAATATGCACAATTTACGGCAGATGGGGCATACACCGGCGTGTGCTGACCCTTCTCAACCTGATATCTACGCTTCCGATTAGTAAAAATTTGTATAGACATTGTTTTCAAGTAAGGTGCGGTGAGCTATCGATATGGCTACAGGATATTAGTTCTGCAAACTCAACATACACACACTACAAACGACACGCATATATATACTCGTTCTGAGTCGGTAAACTGTAAAATTCAAGTTAGCGAGTGTTAAAGAGAGAGTCAGCCAATTTGCCATTAAAGAAGATTTATGCGGCATGCTCGATGCTTCGTGATGATCAACCTTTCCGTCGCAGCTCATACGATGGCGTAGCTCAGCGTTTTGTTTATTTTGAAGCTATAATTTAAACCGTAATTGCACGCCAGCGGCCAGTATTTGTAACTAAACTGCAAATTAGCAGCCAATTCAACAGCCGACTAATAACCATAATTATTGGTTCAAACTGCCGACGAGTCGACAATGGTGATTGCGATGGCAATACCAATAGCGATAAGGACGATGGTAATGGACGATAACGATAACTGCGACAACGACGATGATGACCGTGGAGAAGGCTAAGAATAAAAATTGAGAAAATTGTTAAGATAATGATTATATAAATAATGAGGAAGATAGAATTAAAGATAGGGGAGATAAGTCAAAGATTATGAAGATATGTTAATGCTTAGCGAGAACGTAGGTTCGAACCCGAGAGAATAATGCTAAAGTAATGATTCTTAGTGAGAAATAATAAAATCGTGTTTAACTCAAAACTTCCACATCCAAATCAGGCCAAACTTTTTCTTCACAACTCCAGTTATCGTATCATCTTACTTCACCAATCATTTGCTTTCCTACCTTACTCTCGTCACTCTACATATTCAGAATAACCAATGAATTACGAGGAGTTGAAAATTCTATCGCCAAGCTGAAGACCTAAAATTATCCTCAATTACTGAGTCGTGATAAACCGGCGGGCAGTATGTTATAATTTTTGCATTCATTCCACTTCGTGTGGAGTGCGCGTTATCACAATTAAAAAGTTTTTAGTATTGCAGTAAACGAAACAACAACAACAGCAATCATTATAGCCAAATTACACCATCAATAAGATCAAGTATAAACCCATATCAGTCCCATACCATTTCCATACATCCTTTCAAGGTCCAATTTGTGGTCCAGTCCATTTCTCTCTCTCTCTCGTTATTTTATACTATGGCTGACGAACACGCACGTCCGCTATTAATGAGCTCTTATGTACCATAAAGTGCACTTTAATAACTCCTTAATTGAAGTGAAAAAAATTGAGAGAAAATTAAAATAAAAATATGCGATCATAACAGACATGAAATTGTTTGGAAAAATCACTAGAAGGCATCTACCAGATAATTTTAAATTTAGGCAAATTTGCAAATTAAGCTAATGTGTTGAAATGAGGCCTGTGAGGAATACCAATTAACTAAAATCAATTTGTCAATTATAGTTATTTGTAGGTTAAAATATATTAATGAACATACAAATTACTTGAATTGAGTTTAAAAACCTTCTGAATTCAAGTTGTCGAACATTTTGTGGAAAGGAAGCGATGGAGAATAAAGGAAAGAAGGAACATCAACACCAACATGAAAATAGTTTTGACGATGAAGCTCAATTACGATATCCTTCATGGTGATAGATCACTTTTGGATATCATTAAACCAGAAATCTTTGAAATTCTAAAACAGACTTCACTGAGTTTCTTAACTGGCGCAATTAAGTGATAACTATATTTTGTTAAAAACAGGGTACTCCCTGTAGTCTTCTTAATTACAATATCACATAAATCAATTGATAATTTACTCGTGACATTTTACCGGACCTCAATTATTATTGACTATTTCCGTACATCCACATTAACAAGTCAATTTAATTCTGAAGATGATTCGAATTCTGCAATAAATTATCACCTCATATCATCATTCGTTAGCGTATCATGGTCGTCAGTCAGATTATTGTTTGTTAGTCTATTGCTTGGGCACCGTCTGTTGTCCTCAATTGGTGCAATTTTTTGTTGATCAAATCAAACAAATTGGCACTAAAAATTTTATTTGATTTTTGTTATTGTTTTTTATTATTCGTCTTCTTCCTCATTTGTATTATCACAGCCAACATTATTCCAACATTTACCCTCGCACCATCTCCGCCCTTAAGCTATTGGCTTATTCGATATATTTTAACCATATGCTCATCAGTGATCCAAAACAATCGGCAAAATTTTCTGAAATTGAAGTGTTTCGTTCTTCTGGTCAAAAGAATTTTCGCTGATGTCGAGAATACCAGCCACGATCCACGTATCATGAGCACGCTACCATATTGGTGTGTAATTGAGAGCAGATATAAGTGCTCGTGTTGGTGATCGTATTGGTTTTTGTGGTGCTTCCCTTGCTGTTGCTGTTAGTATTGCACTGCCAAGTGGCAATAAATTATGCAATTAGGGCTGCACGATTTCCTACGTGTCGATTTCAGTTAACAATTTCCTAGCCTTTATTGGCTTATTATTCGTACTTCTTCATCGGCAGGCTGATGCAGAGGCAGATGCATCATCATCATCCTGCAGCGATGTGTGATATGCTGCTCCATGTTTCATTCACAAGATCACTGCTATCAACTCATGGCCATCAAAACTCCCAATTCTTTTTCCTTTTGCTCTCATTCTTTCCTTCCCCCGCTCTCTCAGTCTACCCTTCTCACACTATCTCTATCTTTCTCTATCGTCCTCTGTACGATATTCACCTTCTACGCTCTTTCTGTCTGTTCTTACACAACTCGCCCCCATTTTTTCCGATATTGTGCTTGTTTTGCTTGATTGCATGTTGTTTGGTTTGTGCTTGGTTGTTAGGCTACTCGACTGTTCGGTTGGGTTGGTCGTGGGCGATTATCTGATCATTTTGTGTCTCTTATATTTTTTTCTTTACTTATTTCCATGCATTTCGTTATTTACTCGTCGCACAATGGTTTAAAATATATATCTGTTGGTGGAAAATCCATAGCTTTGGAAAGGGTAGTCTTTTGCCAGAAAACTGTGTCACATTCGTATAAAAATGCGATGTAGTTATTGTAGATAACAAGCACTCATTTCCCAAAAAAGTATCTTTTGTGATATTAAAATTTCTCAACATTCACATGAGTCTTACATTTTGGAAAATTTTTTTAGAATGGGTGTGCTTTTAGAAAAGCGACTGCCAAATTTTCCCTTCTTCTAAAAATTGTTTAAGAAATCTCAATTTTGATATTATTTTTGATAAACTGTAGGTCCATACACTAATTATAAAAGTTTTAACTAATTATAAAAGCTAAATTACATTATTATAAATAATAATAATAATAATAATAATAATAATAATAATAATAATAATAATAATATTATTATTATTAATGCAATAATTTAGTGTTAGTTTTCTTTATTAAACCTTTCAAAAGTTTAACAAAATCCTTACTTTGGGGCTTCACCGCCCTGATCTTGACTCGCATATCTAGAATTTCAATGTTTCAACAACATCAAGAAATTAACAACTACCTCAAGAAAATTTTCGCTTATCGATTTTTAGATGCTTGATTTATTTTTAAAACCACTGTATGTCTGTGGTTTTCCACAACGTGTTTGCTTGCAAATTTTTTAAACATTTTCTCGCAGTGTGTTGTTTTTGCTCAAGCTTGGAAGGCTGTTAATCATTTTATCGGTAATTGGTTCGCGCTTTGAGCAGCAACAGCGGCAGAATTAGCGGCAGTATCCGCAAAATTCATGAGAGTCTCATTGATTTGCTTCTGCGCGCCTTTCTCCATGTCGTGGTTGTTTGGTCTTTCTCGTTGGATGAATGGCTTCATTTTCCAGGCTGTAATTTTATACCTATATGCCTTATATACTTTTATTTTAATTTATTTGCAAAATAGCTGCAGACAGTTCAATTTCAACAGACATTTATAAATTCTTGTCGTTGACCCCAGGAACATCATCGTGTAATATTTCATCATATATTCTTACTTCAATTTATTATAGTTATTAATACTTCAATTCTCACTTATACTTTTTCATTATCTTTTTAAAATGGTTTTTCGGAAATAATAACTGCTATCCTTTGCATAATGAAATACAAATTTCATATTTCCTAAAAATTTCAATTGCATTTTAGTTACATATTAAAGTAAAAAATTCACCACACTTTGAGGTAAAGGTGAAATATACACTTATTGTTTCACTTAGAAAACACTTCACATTTAAGTTACACTTAAAATTGCAACTTCATGTGTATGGAAATCATAATTCCCATATTTTAATTAAGGTGCTATTTTTTGATATTTTGTATAGAATGATTTGATATTGAGTAAATGGTATTAAATAAATAAAAAATTACACATGTAGATAGGATACTTCTCACTCTTACGGATGCATTTTTCTCTATACAATTACACAATGGTACAAATTTAACTGGAATTTAATACATATTTCTTAAGAGCTATGGACATGGATCCCGCTACAGCATTAGAAAACATTGGTGTCAAAAAGAGGCCGCTTCTTATCCTAACCATCAAAAATTTGGTGAATATGGTGGAATCGACCGATAAATGTTACATGTTTTTCCAAAAGTTTGCTTCCTGATTGTTAAACAATACTGAAATAATAAATCGAAATATATTTCTATGAAAATTGGTTATAAATTTTAAGCTCTCAAGCTTTAAAAAATGCAATATTTGGTATTGAAATACGGTACTTACTGCCCTATGGAACCCATTTCACAGTCAAATCATTTTTGGCGTGGTGAGTTGAGAGTGTGTTGAGAGTTCTATATAGTTATTAGTGGTGGGAATTATCGACTGATTTAAACTATCGATAGTTAGTCACTGTATGACTTTAATTATCGAATAAACTTTTTCGTTCACTCATTCCCTCAACCTATTCGAGTTCAACTTATGCGGTTACAATATAATCAACTTTGTTGATTAATCAACTTGTTGCTATTTGTTGACTAATTGGGTATCAGGCGTGGCTAACTGAACGATTTCTGAATTACTAAGAACTAACGAATGGCTGAATTATTCGATCGTTTCTGGTAATTACTAATTCTGAGAAACAGATTCACTCGTTGAATGATTTGTGAATTACTAAAAACCAGAGATAAGGAGATAGGACACTCGTTGCCATAAATCATGAATTCGTTATAATGGCCATTTTTGTAAGGCAGTTGAATTCACGGACGCAATGTGTGAGAACTCGTTCGATGTTGTTCTTATTTATTATGCATTTGCTAACGAGTATAACGTAATATTCGTCATCGAGCGTGTTGAAAAAATTTGACTCAGCTTATACTTCTACATATTTTCGCCAAACGCAAACAATAGTGGTAGGCTTTATTTTAAGAAAATCAATGGGGTGCTACGGAAACGGAGGATCCCCCAAATCAATGTGAAATATATAGTTCTTAAAATCTTAGAATAAATTTTATATATATATATATATATATATATATATATATATATATATATATATATATATATATATATATATATATATATATATATATATATATATATATATATATATATATATATATATATATATATATATATATATATATATATATATATATATATATATATATATATATATATATATATATATATATATATATATATATATATATATATATATATATATATATATATATATATATATATATATATATATATATATATATATATATATATATATATATATATATATATATATATATATATATATATATATATATATATATATATATATATATATATATATATATATATATATATATATATATATATATATATATATATATATATATATATATATATATATATATATATATATATATATATATATATATATATATATATATATATATATATATATATATATATATATATATATATATATATATATATATATATATATATATATATATATATATATATATATATATATATATATATATATATATATATATATATATATATATATATATATATATATATATATATATATATATATATATATATATATATATATATATATATATATATATATATATATATATATATATATATATATATATATATATATATATATATATATATATATATATATATATATATATATATATATATATATATATATATATATATATATATATATATATATATATATATATATATATATATATATATATATATATATATATATATATATATATATATATATATATATATATATATATATATATATATATATATATATATATATATATATATATATATATATATATATATATATATATATATATATATATATATATATATATATATATATATATATATATATATATATATATATATATATATATATATATATATATATATATATATATATATATATATATATATATATATATATATATATATATATATATATATATATATATATATATATATATATATATATATATATATATATATATATATATATATATATATATATATATATATATATATATATATATATATATATATATATATATATATATATATATATATATATATATATATATATATATATATATATATATATATATATATATATATATATATATATATATATATATATATATATATATATATATATATATATATATATATATATATATATATATATATATATATATATATATATATATATATATATATATATATATATATATATATATATATATATATATATATATATATATATATATATATATATATATATATATATATATATATATATATATATATATATATATATATATATATATATATATATATATATATATATATATATATATATATATATATATATATATATATATATATATATATATATATATATATATATATATATATATATATATATATATATATATATATATATATATATATATATATATATATATATATATATATATATATATATATATATATATATATATATATATATATATATATATATATATATATATATATATATATATATATATATATATATATATATATATATATATATATATATATATATATATATATATATATATATATATATATATATATATATATATATATATATATATATATATATATATATATATATATATATATATATATATATATATATATATATATATATATATATATATATATATATATATATATATATATATATATATATATATATATATATATATATATATATATATATATATATATATATATATATATATATATATATATATATATATATATATATATATATATATATATATATATATATATATATATATATATATATATATATATATATATATATATATATATATATATATATATATATATATATATATATATATATATATATATATATATATATATATATATATATATATATATATATATATATATATATATATATATATATATATATATATATATATATATATATATATATATATATATATATATATATATATATATATATATATATATATATATATATATATATATATATATATATATATATATATATATATATATATATATATATATATATATATATATATATATATATATATATATATATATATATATATATATATATATATATATATATATATATATATATATATATATATATATATATATATATATATATATATATATATATATATATATATATATATATATATATATATATATATATATATATATATATATTTAAGATCAAGGTATCACCAAATTTATTACAGTAAAACAGTAAAATACAATTACCCGAGCATCCTTTTATATCGAAGAAGTAATTTTCAGTTCGGTTTCTCGTTTATTATAGTGAAATGAAGGCTAACTTCATTAATTTTTGTTTACTGAATCATAATAATTTATATATCAAATAATAAAAAAAATTAAAATTAATATTTTTTGTGTTCAAAGTAATGTTACAAGTTTTCTATCGCTTTTCACCAACTACGCCCACAGAATAGATAATAGTGCAAAAACTCATGTTCGAGTGCCGTTGGCGTGGCTACATATTCCCAATGAAACATGTAACAATTTCCTAAGAAACTTGTACTTTTTGTGAATGTATGCCAAAAATACGCATGGATTAGTGCGAGTATCCTTTCTCTTTATCTCTGCTAAAAGCTATCGAATAAATGAATAATTTAAAACAATCGAATAACTCGATAGTTTTTATTCGATAGTTCCCAGCACGAGTATTTACCTCTTGTCTAGCATGAGTAATATCAATTTATAATTTAAGGCCTGATTAGTCGTACGTTTTCGCAATTCTTTACTTTTTCGAAACTTTTCGGGTTACAGGGGGTTCAATTGCTTATGATGCTGCCAATCTCGTCGAACCATGTTCGAAAGTGGGTATTTTGCGGGCATTTTTTGGATGAATTTTATATTTTAAAGATTTTTTGGATTTTCTTAACTCAAATAATGTTAAATAATATAAGTAAGTATAGAAAATAAAGTAAGAAAAATGTAAGAATTATTATTAATAATTATGTACTGTTTCGTTGGATTTTAATGGGAAATTTCACAGTTTTTGACAGCTCTGCTTAATGGTTTGATTAACAATTCTTACAATTATTTGCAAATTCCGAAAAAAAATTAGTAAAGTGCGTTAAACAGTTTGCAAATAATGAATTTCCAAAGTGATTTAGAGATCTTAAATATTATTAGACTCTACTTTGAATGGAAGAATTCGAGGCAAATTAGGCGTTCGCGTGTTCGTCCTATAAACAGTGACCGAGTGAGACATGATTACTTTAGAAAAGTTTTCATGAGTAAGAAATGTGGATGGAGGCCAAATTTTTATACAAACAAGAATGCCTCGTCCTATTTATGATTTGTTATTCAATTTGGTCCGCTTCCATTGAGAAAAGCCCCTACAAAGCCACTCTCTTCTTCGCAGCTGAAAGCTTATAGGTGGCTTGGAATTTATTGTATAAAATTTCATTTTGCCGAAATAGCTCGATCAGTCTCTCGTGGTCCATTTTCTTGGTAAATTAATACATTGAAGTGAAAGCTAACATGTGGCCACTCACTTTTAGTTGTCACTTTGTTCGAATTTGAGAGGATTTTTCGAAACTTAACAAAATATCAAAATGATTTTGATATTGCGGGGGGAAATTCTTACAACCACACTAACTGCATATAGCTTATGAGTTTTGACAGTCGAGTTTCGTGTTCGAAAAAGAGCGAACGTATGACTAATCAGGCCTTTAATTGGAATTGGGAAAGATTTTTGAGATTATATGTTAATATAAGGACCATTCGTATATTAAATATAGACTTCAAATTCGCAGAGAACCTATAAAGTGGCATATAGGCGCAATAAATTCATATTCTTCATAAAGTGAAGGTACATTTTAATTAGCAGACAACTTAAACAACTACCACATTCATGTAAAATTTTTAAACAATGGCTTTAAAATTGTAAAGTAATTTTACTGTAAACACGAGTGATCTTCACATGACGGAGCACTATAGAGAGAAGTATTAGGAAAGATAGATAAAGAGACGAAGAGGAGACCAAACTCCTAAGCAGAGACAACGAGATAGGAAACTCTTTTCCTTAAAAGAATGTGCCAAAAACACGGCAAAATTGTACACGACCGAAACTCACGTATGTGCTAACTATATAGAACCACCAAATCTCTGTTGTAAAGTGCTATTAATCTTTAATTTTATAATGTCAATATATCGATACATTATATGGATATTCCCAATAAGGCGTTGTATTAGTGAAGCATCAGGTCTCGGTGAGTAATTTGACTTTAGTTGTTATTAAAAATTACCAATTAATGATCTCAGCGCAGAGCCGTTCAATCAAGCGATGGGTTGCTCCTACTTTTCGTGAATTGCGATAACAAACGATAAAGCTGGGACCTCAAGAACCGGAAAGAAACTCAAACTTACTGGAATGGAATTATTACTCAGAGCTATTTTCATTCAGTAAGAGACTAAACGAGGACTTCCAATTGCCATTATTGCAATCCCGAGGAAATGCTAAAAGCGATATGCCGTGAACGATAAATATCTGAACTCGAGCCTTAACTAATTGGAGATTTCGGAAAGAATGTGGACACTACAGTCAAAACTGCAGCCCTAGGTGCATTGCGATCTTTATTCAAGATTCAAAATAAAATTACTCCCTTTAATTTTCAACTGCAATCAGGATCATCGTCGGTAAAAATTCCGTTGAAATAACTAAATTAATTCCGTTGAAATAAGACAATTATACAAAGTTGTTACATTCAATTATTTTTCAATTATTTTAAAATTCTTACATTCAAATATTGCGTGCAGTGCTTTTAATTGATTAATTTGATATCTGTTAGTTTACTTAAATAGAATAATTTTGTACTAAGTTTCTAATTTGATTTTTTTGCGGAAATTCATTTATATATGTAACTTATCTTTGCCTTTATTGGTTTATATTTGCAAAACTTGGTCGTTTTGAAAATGTTTATATCTTTGAAATTTGTAATTTTGATGGTTAAATTGTTATTTTATTATAATTAGATACATATTCTCACTTTATTTCATGTTTCAAATTGGAGCGAATTTCAATTGGAACGGTTAGAATATTCCAACTAGACAACACGAATGACCACTATTCTTACCATTTTCCATCAGTAGCTGCGTCTGGAAACTTGTGCATATGCAGACCCCCCAACACCCATCCTGGCTGCATGTTCGTAAGCCCGGCATTCTTATTTTTCTGCTTTAATTTATTTAAATTTAAAATTTTAGTAAAATTCTAAATATTTTACTTTGTGGTGAAAAAATCGTCGAAGAAATTATTACAGCGGTGCAAAATAAATTAATAAATGAAACTAAAACAGTACGAAATCCACAAAATGCACATGAGTAAGTGCAAACATTTTATGACTATTATTTATGCCCCAATTGAAATAATGTAACCTGAAAATAAATTGTTCAGCTAAAAACTATGGTAATATAGCATAGAAATTATCGAAGCGTTTGAAATGGCAATCCAAAAAGGGTTCAAATTGTTGTATGCAGTACCAAAAATTATGAAATTTGGTAAACATGATAGTTGATCGATGCACACGCAGCAATACTAATATATTATTTTATTAATATTTTCAATAATTAATAAAAAACATGGATATAATACTTATTACTGAATACTGGCAACACTGCTTTAATGCGAATACCCAAAATGGCCCATTAAGTAGTAAGCGCATGCTGGCAACACTAAAATCATCGAATTTATGGAAGAGGTGAAGAAATAGTTAGGGTATGCCATGCCACATGTTTTAAAAGTTTGATTTTTCAAGAGTTTACCTTGATGATAATAAATAATTAATTCCGTGTAGGTCCGATTATTAATGTGAGCACCAGGAGCTCAAAAGTTATATTAAATTATTTACGATAAAGAAAGGAACTTATTAATAATAATACAATTTTATTTGGAACTAAAAATATTCATACTTGTGTATTGGTATACTCAAGTAAAATCTTTTATATTTTACATAAATTAGTGCGTCTAACACTTGGCTTCAAATTATTGATAGCAGAATTGTAAATAAAACAATGTGAAGAATTTTTTCAATAAATTATTTGATGTAATCTTATTTTTAAGTTATTTTTAGATTCTGGTGGCCAAAAATTGGTTTAAATGATTTGGGTGTTCTATTAAATAAGTCAATCGAATTTGTTATACATTGAAATATTTAACAAAATTGAATTTCGTTTATATCCTAATGCAATGAAATAACTACTTTTATTTGTTCCTAAACAATTTAAACAAATATTTTAGTCATAAAATAAATCATGCGCACAAGTTGTCTACGCATCTTAAATCATAAAAGTGTACATGAAAAATAATTCAATTTTATAAACCAATAACTACGTTGGTATATCAAAACAAAGCTGGCGAACTTATAAAATAGATTGTCATTCGGGGTCTGAAAAAGGTGTAATGGCCGGGTCCTAGTCTTGAATTTCTAAGAAAAAATCATTAGTCAGGGTCTTAAACATAAAATTTCCACGGAAGAAATTATGAGTCAGGGTCTTAAACTCGCGAACGCTACCTTAAATCAGAGTTGCAGTTAAAGAAATTTCCTGTCTCGTTATCTCTGCTCCTAAGTCCGATTATGCCGCCTTGAGTGTTATGGTCTGATTATGCTGCCTTTATACGAACTTGACTAAGCAGGAGAAATTTGTCAAAAAGGGGAAATGAAATATCCGAACCGCGTTTCGTGTTTGTTTATCAATTTTTATGAAACAAACATTTGTGTTTGGATGTAATCAAATTGCTTTGGGTATATTGGTGCAATATTTGTACACACTTAATCAACCAATAAAAGTATTATCTTACATTCTCCAAGTATTTAATATTCAATTCGTTGCTATAAAACAAAACTAAGTAACTATTAGAGAAACAGCGACGCTGGCCTTGACGAAACGCTCCAAATTGTTTTAGTATCCAAAACTTTCGTCAGCATCAAGTCAGTATTAAGGCCCTAAATTCATACTGGTACTATATAATATGTAGACTTCTTTTCTTCCATCCATAATGGCCTGGACATCACATCATGGGATCCATTCATCATACACATACTTCTCAAAAGGTGGACAAAGAAACATAAAATGTTCGATCAACCGCTAGAATCTCCAAGAGAGCCACCAGCAGTCAAAATTTTCCTGCAGTTCCTGTAAAAAAGGTTTCAAACTCTAGAAAGCATCGCAGGAAAAGACAAGACCTCATCAAATAAGGTGGTATCATCAGTAGCTGCATCGAGTCAGCAAAACAGCATCAACTGTCAAGCATGTAATAGCGTGAGTCACTCGCTATTTGCATGTCCAAATTTTCTAAAATTAGCAAACAACGAGCGATGGCATTTCCTGAAGGATCACAAATTATGTATTAATTACCTTAAATCTGGACATATATCAAAGGAGTGCACATCAAGAAAATTCACTAAATGTAATCAAAAACATAATACCCTGCTACATTTCGATAAACTTGACATAAACAAGTCAAAACCAAGTAATAACAAACCAAAAAAACTTACAGCATTCACCAATTCATCTGAGGGGGTTACAACAAAAGCATCAGCTCACTCTCAGCCTATGATGAGCTTAACGGTGTCAGAAAAATCATCAAGCAGAAATTACATACTGCTCAGCACCGCTCTTGTCCGTGTAGAAGCATCTAATGGACGGCTCATCGATGGTGGAGCTTTATTAAATTATGGCTCTCAAGTTAACTTAATGACAGAAAAAATTAAAAGAAAATTAGAATTGTCAACAAAACCATCATCAATGATCATCGAGGGTATTGGTAACCGCACATGAAGGGCACGAAGTCGAGCAAATCTTCAGCTGAGTTCCAAAAACGCCAAGTATTCCACACGAATGGAGGCGTTATTATTCCTCACATTATTTCTCCACAACCAACGCATGATTTGGACAGTTCAGGATTCGTTTCCATGCATTAGAAAGACGTTTGAAACGTAACCCCGTTTTAAAACAACAATATTTACAATTTATGGCAGAGTATGAACCCTTGGGTGGTATGTCACAAGTTAACCTGTGCAACATATCGACTCCGTGTTACTTCATTCCTCATCATTCTGTTACACGATCTAAAGGTAGCAGAACCAAATTACGAGTTGTATTTGACGCATCATCGAAAACATCGACTGGATTAGCATCGAACGATACACTGCACATCGGACCAACAATGCAAAGAGAACTTTTCTCAATTCTACTTCGATTCAGAACATGGAAATATGTCTTAACTTCTGATGTCGAAAAAATGTATCGCCAGATCTTGATTAATCATGAAGTTCAAAAATATCAATTAATATTCTGGAGGAAGGATAAGACTGAATAACTAAAATGCTATCACTTAAATACAGTCACTTATGGAACCAGAACTTCTCCGTATCTAGCAATCAAATCAATATCAAACTTCGAAACCTGTAGGAGCAGCTGCCCTTTTAAATGATTTCTACGTTGACGACTGTTTAACATGTGCAGACAGTTTATCTACAGCAAAGGAAATTCAGAAGGAATTAACTTCGATCCTGAAATCAGCAAGCTTCAACTTAAGGGAATGGTGTTCAAATCACTCGAACTTACTTCAAGACATCCCAGTCACTGACCAAGAAATAAATCTAGATTTCAACAGTGAGGAAAACGAAGCTATCAAAACCGTCGGCCTAATTTGGCTACCAAAAATGGATGAATTATGTTTCAAGGCAAAAAGCTTCTAATCGTATCACAAAACGTACGATTTTATTAGACATTGCCAGTATTTTCGATCCATTAGGATTTCTTGGACCTGTAGTAATAACAGCCAAAATTCTCATTCAAGCGCTCTGGAAACCAATAATAGATTGGGACGATAACCTGCCAACTCATATATACAATCGCTGGACATCATTTCGAGAAAACCTATCTGTACTCAACAGTATGAAAATAAGCAGACATGTACTTCTTCAGGGCAAAAAGGCCACTCTCCAAATCCATGCATTCGCTGATGCATCAGAAAGGGCATACGGCGCTGTAATTTATGTGCGATCAGTCGACAAAAACAACGTAGTAATCATACGTTTACTGTGTGCCAAATCTCGAGTTGCACCCACCAAGAGACAAACTCTGCGGCGTCTGGAATTATGTGCAGTCGTCCTTTGTGCACAACTACTACAACTACTACTACAACTGCCCCAAGCGCTTCATTGGACGAAGGGGATACTTTGCCAATCTCTACTGCGACAACGCCACCAATTTCGTAGGAGCCAAAAATCAGTTTGGTAATCTACGCGAAATAATGCGTTCGGAACACTTTACTACATCTCTAACAAGATTTTGTGGCGACAAGTCGATCCAATTTCATATTCCACCAAGAGCACCACATTTCGGAGGGATATTGGAAGTTGCGTTAAAAGTGCTAAAAATCTGTTTCTAAAAGTCACAGCAAACGCCTCTCTCACATATGAGGAACTATAGACTGTAATGGTTGAGATAGAAGCAAATTTAAACTCAAGGCCTCTAACACCATTATCTAATGGTCCAAACGGATTAAATATTTTAACGCCTGGACATTTTCTGATCGGCGAACCGCTAACAGCACAAATTGATCCAACAGCAATATCCAGTAAGACAACACTCCTTCAACGATGAAAACTGGTCTCTCATTTGAAACATACATTCTGGAGATAGTGGGTAAGAGAATATCTGAACGAGTTGCAAACATGTCACAAATGGAAATCCACTAGCGACAGTGCCAAGGAAGGTATGATGGTGATCATAAAAGAAGACAACATTATCCCAATGCAATAGTCTTTAGGACGAATCACCAAGGTTCATGCAGGCAACGACAGCAGAGTAAGGGTAGCTGATGTAAAGACTTCAAAAGGAACGTTTAAAACGATCAGTCCACAGATTAGCTCCTCTTCTTTCATAGCAGCATCCAGAAGAGCCCAACATACAGACACATGACAGTGATTCACCTAAAGACCCCGGACCATCAAGAACCAGAAGCTAAACGTCAAAAACAAAAAAATGATGACAGCAGTGATCAAAGCAATGTCGCTACCACTTCAGGGAAATACTCGGCCAAAACAAAAAGTAACTTCTTTAACGCCACTTTTTACTTATCTCCTCATTTTACCCTTGATGCTGAGCAGTTCAGTAATAATAAACACATTCCGTAAAAATGCAGGCATTCACTTCGAAAAAATGGGCTCGACACAATTAGCTTCACTCACTGGACACTTATAATTTATTATAACTTATCACCCTTAAAAAGCGACATTCGAACCTTGGAAAACGGTCAAATACAATTCTTCATTTGTGCGAGCAAATACAACAAATGTCATTGAAAAGTGAAAC
>OZ016501.1:38609035-38660805 GCA_963966595.1 Physocephala rufipes
TTCCGGGGTCCGGTGGAAATCAAAAACACTTTGTTGAGTTTTACTAGTTTTACATTTATTAGTTTTTACTTATAGTAACAATTCTTTTTCACTTGTTTATAACCAGTTTCTTGAAGATTTGCACTCCACAATTTTTCACTTAATAATAATTTTTTACTTAATCTGATCTGATCTTTTTTTTCATAATAATTGTTCACTACTCTCTGCCTATCTTTCTGTTGGAGGTCTTTTATAAACTATTTTTTGGAGTGCACACACTTATCTACATATAAAAAATATTAAAAAATGCAACCATCTCAGAAATTATTATTTCTGGTAATTTCCGGGTGCATCTGCATTTTTAGTTCCAAATTTTAATATTTTTGCAACTATCTCAGAAATTATTATTACTAAAGAATTTCTGAGGGTTGCACAATTCGACCTCATTAAAATTCTTTCCGGGTACACGCGCTTCTTTTGTCTTTTCTTCTTTTTATTTTTGGTTTCCTCTTAGCGTACTAAAAATTACTTTCGATTGAGGTTCGTGTCTCGAAAAAGCATTGAAATAAGTAGCCGCGTGAGGCGCTGCTATTGATTGGAGCCAACAGCCGCGTGAGGCGCTGCTATTGCACAGAAGAAACATTACCGAGGTTTACAGTAAGACGTACTGCTAACTTGCAGACCATAACAATATATATATATATGTATATATATATATATATATATATATATATATATATATATATATATATATATATATATATATATATATATATATATATATATATATATATATATATATATATATATATATATATATATATATATATATATATATATATATATATATATATATATATATATATATATATATATATATATATATATATATATATATATATATATATATATATATATATATATATATAATATATATATATATATATATATATATATATATATATATATATATATATATATATATATATATATATATATATATATATATATATATATATATATATATATATATATATATATATATATATATATATATATATATATATATATATATATATATATATATATATATATATATATATATATATATATATATATATATATATATATATATATATATATATATATATATATATATATATATATATATATATATATATATATATATATATATATATATATATATATATATATATATATATATATATATATATATATATATATATATATATATATATATATATATATATATATATATATATATATATATATATATATATATATATATATATATATATATATATATATATATATATATATATATATATATATATATATATATATATATATATATATATATATATATATATATATATATATATATATATATATATATATATATATATATATATATATATATATATATATATATATATATATATATATATATATATATATATATATATATATATATATATATATATATATATATATATATATATATATATATATATATATATATATATATATATATATATATATATATATATATATATATATATATATATATATATATATATATATATATATATATATATATATATATATATATATATATATATATATATATATATATATATATATATATATATATATATATATATATATATATATATATATATATATATATATATATATATATATATATATATATATATATATATATATATATATATATATATATATATATATATATATATATATATATATATATATATATATATATATATATATATATATATATATATATATATATATATATATATATATATATATATATATATATATATATATATATATATATATATATATATATATATATATATATATATATATATATATATATATATATATATATATATATATATATATATATATATATATATATATATATATATATATATATATATATATATATATATATATATATATATATATATATATATATATATATATATATATATATATATATATATATATATATATATATATATATATATATATATATATATATATATATATATATATATATATATATATATATATATATATATATATATATATATATATATATATATATATATATATATATATATATATATATATATATATATATATATATATATATATATATATATATATATATATATATATATATATATATATATATATATATATATATATATATATATATATATATATATATATATATATATATATATATATATATATATATATATATATATATATATATATATATATATATATATATATATATATATATATATATATATATATATATATATATATATATATATATATATATATATATATATATATATATATATATATATATATATATATATATATATATATATATATATATATATATATATATATATATATATATATATATATATATATATATATATATATATATATATATATATATATATATATATATATATATATATATATATATATATATATATATATATATATATATATATATATATATATATATATATATATATATATATATATATATATATATATATATATATATATATATATATATATATATATATATATATATATATATATATATATATATATATATATATATATATATATATATATATATATATATATATATATATATATATATATATATATATATATATATATATATATATATATATATATATATATATATATATATATATATATATATATATATATATATATATATATATATATATATATATATATATATATATATATATATATATATATATATATATATATATATATATATATATATATATATATATATATATATATATATATATTGTTTTACAACTCACCGAAAATTCTTCCTGCTTCACAGCTGGGAGGCGCCTTCGTCGTTGTCATCCAAAGCAATCCATAAATAATTAAACCGAGATGATTCTTATATTTTACTGAAATGCGAAACTTCATCTTGAGTTGTAAATTCTGTTGTTTTCGATTGCTGCTGTTCTTGCTACTGCTGTTTCCCTTGGTGAAAGTGATTATTCTACTTTCAAACAAGTATTTTTATTTTTCTTCCCCCTCAACGATATTTTGGGAAGTGATAGTGTTGTTGTTATTGTTTTTTTTAATGACAGTGATGTTGTGGCAGTAATGATATTAACAATGTAGGGGTCACATATTGTGGTCTTACTCAATAACTCAGCAGCAATATTTGCACGGTACACTCTTCGAACTGCATTTTTCTTGTCTGTATTCTTTTCATTATTTATTTATTAATGAATTTTCACTATTTTTTTTGTAATTCCTTTTTCATTTCATAAATTCAGAAAATGAAATAACAGATTTCCAAAGTTAGACTCATAATATAATAATATCAGTAAACAGCTACACATTCTAAAAAAGAGTAAAAAAGAATAAGGATGAAATTAGTGTTCAATAAAATGTGTTAATTTGCACTAAAAAATTGTTGTTTACTTTTTCAAATGTATAATAAATTGCTGACAGAGTTCGAAAAAGCATAGACCTCCTTTAATGAAAAGCTTTTATCAAAATCGGTAAAAATACTTGCGGAGAGGCACGTCATCCAATTATCGGAAATGATGTTGTGATGTTATTGTTTCAAACAATAATAACTGTAAATAATGGCTAATAATAATAACAATTAAAGCAGATAGTATTATAAAGCTGAGATAAATATAATTGAATCATTAAAATGAATTAAGGACATTTTTGACACATGCATTCGCATTATTTTCAAAGGAAATGGGCTCAACGTCTAGGTTCATCAGAAACTTATTCTTTGCATGCATTAAAGATAAGTGGAACAAATTCATTTTCTCTGAGTTCTCATTTTCGAAAGTAAATGGACGAAACTTATTTAATTTTGATGTAGTTGTGATTTGGAATTTATCGTTGTCTAACTCACAAAATCGGCAATAATTTCTACTACTAAAATAACTCTAAAATACTAGAGGAGATGAGGTGAGCTGATTTTGTTCGCTCACTTCAAAAATTTCAACCAGCTGATCATCGAACATAGGATCAGCTTATCTCGTCTCAGCTTAGTTCAGATTTCTATCTGCGCGAGTACTAATATGTCCGACTGCATTAAATATTCAAAACAAAAAGTGGTTGATGCGGTCATATATTTTGCGATAGAACATATTTTTTATTTGTTGTTCTTCAAAGAATACTTGGACATATTTTCTGATTAGATTCATCAATCACTTTAAACTGATTGATTTGAATTCATCAATCACTTCATTCACTGAACCAAATTTATTAACTTAAATATCTAACCGCTCGAAACGAATGAGAGGACTGCAGTGACTTGTCTATCAATGCCCACTATCCACACTATGCACACTATTTACAACTGCGCCATTCGTTTGCGATTTTTAAGTTTTGGTTTAACTTTTAAAACTTTTAGACTTTTTAGTTTAAATTCTTATTTTTAAGATAAAAATATTAAATGGAAAAAGTATTGCATTTTCGAGTAATTGTTCAAATTGTAAATTGAATGTGTAAACATTTTTGAGCTAATAAGCTAAGTCTTCATACCAACTGGGAGAAGATTCGACGACAGTTAAAACCAAAACGAAATTTTGTTTTCTTTTAGTTTTTATATTATATGGCTCTTTATTCGACTATCGGACTCCTAAAGAAGTTCATGATTTATTTAAAGATGGGGCGTATGATATATCTGCCCTCCCTCTAGGTGTTGGTTGTAAAATGACGGCACAGTTGCAGACCGTGTAAAAAATATTTGTCGCCCCGTTTTTTTACTTATACCGCGATGATTTCATTCAAGTTCTTCCTCAAATTGGAAAAAGAAGATGATGTATGCCCTAATTTCGAACTGCAATATATTTTTGAAACCTAAACGACTCATTTCCTCCGGAAGTTATTGGTAATCACAGAAAATTTACTGCTAATTAAATTTAATTATATGTAAAAAACTACGGAATACTGCAATATTTTAATAATTAGTAGAATAATAAATGTATTGATGCTGGTGTAAGGTAAAAATTTATTAATGCTGCTGAAGACAAAGAAACGGTGAAGACCAAAGAAAAACCGAATAGTACAATTTCAAAAGCCTGATTGTCCTTTTTGTGCCTGCATAAATTTAAAACATATAAATCTCAAAAGTAAACACGAGAATAAGGACTAAATTATTGAATGTGAAAATAAATGGACGAACACAATAATCGACATTCCTTCATTTTATTCTTTTTCGCGAACAATTTCAGTATTCCGGTAAGCGTACTACATGTCAATTTTGTCCGTACTACGTCCGCGTAATCTCTCAATTTCAAAACCAGGTACATATTTCTTGCACCCGCATATGCTGTGGGGAATGTAGAAAATGAGTGTGACATGAGCATCCACCAACCTGATAACCTAAGCTAATAAATCTGATTTAGATGTCCGAGTCTAAGACTTGAACAGAAAGCTTTGTCAATGCTTCAGCTTTCTTCATTTTCTATATGGAAACGCCTTTCTAGCGAACGAATATTCAAATTATACTTGATAAAGTTTTTGCCTTCGGTCTCCTAAAATTGCGAAAAAAATTCTTCTAGTGAAAATTATCTTCTAGTGCGTGAACCATCTCGTTCTTTGAGTGACAGAAGTAAAAGGTTAACTCATTAACATATTTAATAGAAAAGATTAAAATTTGAATTCGAGGCATCGAGAACATCAAATTATCTTCAAATAGTTAAAATTAATTATAATGAATAATAGGCTTAATAATAGTCCGGTGGTTGATGGTACTGGCCTTGGTACCGCTACCGTTAACCGTATTCCTGTCGCGTTAAGTCAGAGGTCGCAAAACAGCGATTGGGTTTACTCACAAAGTCCTGAATCAACCGCGGATGTAGGCGTTGATGAGTATATCGATTGCAGCGGTGATTCTTGTAGTGATATCTTCTTGACAATGTCGCCACAAAATTACAGCACGGACATGGGTTCCAAGAATCAAGGTAGAATTTTATGTTGGACTTATTGATAAAATCTTGTTTACGAATTTGCGGTTAATTCGAATTAGTTGCTAAGACAAGGATGGATTTTGAGCCTTATCTGAAGTAGTAGACCAATATCTGTGAACTGTATGAGATTATTTTGATATTGAGACGGTTAGGAATGATGCAATTAAAAAACTTCATTTAGAATGAAAAAAATACTTAACCACTAGGAGATGCTACGAGACACAGTCTATACTTTTAGAAACTGAGAATTAGAATTATGCGCTTTAGAATGCGCTGTTTCATTTGATAGTATGAACATAAATTGAACTTTAACATATTGGTCTCCTTCACCGAGACAGACTTCTCAAAAATACTCTTAGTTTCTGAAAATCGAATTTTTATATTGAGAGGAAGTGATGATCGAGCGACAGAAAAAATCTCGAACGACAAAATCATTACAATTGAAATAAAACAGAAATGAAATCTCGAAATGACAACGAATAAATAATACTGCTTAGCAAAGAATATCCATAATACAAGAATATTGTTGGTAGGAACCAAATGAGGGCTGTAATCCTTGCCGCGACAAAAGGCCGCCATATGCAAATGCTTCGTATATGAGTAAAAGATTACTGTTGTAACTTGTTTTGTTGTAACTTTTGTTACTTGTGAAATAAGATGAATTCTGACTTTGATGGATTTTTCCATTCGAGATTTTGTTACGCGGGGTTTTTACACCCACCTGGGTTTTTTTAATTAACCCGAAATGATGAAAGTAATACTTTGAGTAAAGCATTGGAATAATTGATGCACAGAAATAACTGACGCAACTACTGGGATGTGATGATTAATTTCTCGAACATTCGTTATGAATTTTGACAGTTTTCGACGGTCATTATAGAATCTTTCTTAATAAGTAATCAGCTATCATTTTCATGTCTGCATTTCACACGTTTTCTACCTCTGCTTTATGAGCGGCAGCGACTCTTGCGTTTTGAATTATAACCTTGAGGGCATTGAAGGTCGATGATTTAGAAGTGCGGGCCGATTAAGTATCGACTATCAAAGCCGAAATGACGTAGGTATTATTTAATGTTTATTTTTCAAAATATTAGATAGTTTTTAGCCGATTCCTTGAGACTCATGCGCTTCTTTGTCAGCATAGCTAAATAGCTGTGATCGAAAAGACGTCACTCACATAGGACATCACCAGAAAAAAGTTGAAAAACAATCGCATAAAAACGAGACAAGACATTAAATTAACTCCGGCGATAGACCCATAATTTCGGATGATGGCTGAATTGCAAAACTTTTTGATCAAACCTCATGAATAATATTCTACATACATTTTTCCGATCAAAGTTCCGATCGAGAGAGCTAAAATATATTCATAATTTCATAAAAACGTCTTTTAATTAATTGACGCAGAGTAGAAATAGAAACTGATTACCAAAATTCGAGAACTTTTTAACGGATAGGAATTGTCTAATATGATTTTTTGAACTTCCAAAGTAATCCAAATAACGATTTAGGTGTTAATGTCATAGTGGTAGGGTTTCAAAGTCGAAAAAGCAGGGCAAGGATGTAATGCGTGGTAGAAATAAACGAATAATTTTTTTGAAATCTTAATTGCCTTAGTTTATGATTTGCAAAGGTAACTTTTTTTAAATTTTGCATAGATACAAAATCTTGCATAGACGCGAAGTCTTGCGGCGCTTTTTCTTTGAAAATTTGAGATTGACTAATCTAGGTATTCTAAGTATTATACTGCGTAGAGGACGTCTGCTGTGGCGTAATATCGGGTGTAGGATGACAGCTTGTTCCAAAGCATAGCAGAAGAAAATATTTGTTGTTGCCTGGCGTTGATTCCCTTAAATATACATAAAACTGTTTCTAATTTCATAAATCCCAGGCTCTCTAATAGTAAAATCGAAAAACACGGGAATTGAAATTTTTAGAAACGACCAATACACCTAGCTTGAAAGCAACAAAACATGGATTAATTTTCGGAGAATAAAGTAAACAAAAACGAAACAGATTAATTTTGAAATCTGCAAACATTACGAATTATATGCTTTAAAATTAAATAAGAAAAAACTTTTAAATGATTTGCCTTTGAGAGGCTTTTTCACAAGAATTTCAAAATGTTCTTTAAAAGTTTTACTTCTAAGCACTACAGCTCTCACATTAATAAATCCACCTAAGTCTGCAGAAATATTTCAATATTTCTCTTTCAACTATAAAAAACTAGTAACCAAATTTTTATACGTTTAAAAGTTTAAGAAGTTTGGGACATCTGAGTTTGTTTTCTGTGACCTTTAATACTAAAAAAAGGACAGAGAGGACTCGAACCAGGAACGTATACCATGCGAAAAATTAAAAAAGGAAAACAGCTCAAGTAATCATTTTTGTTACCTTAGATATAATTCTGCTGCTACGTCAAATAATAAAGAATTCATAAAAAAATTTAAATTAAAGTTAAAGAGTTATCAGAAATATATCAAAATATTTATAAAACTTATATTTGCATAAAACCTAAAGATACGAGTAGAATGGGAAGGAGAGTGGGATTAACAAGAATAAGGAGGTAAACATAAATTGCGGGGGGTGTGGTCCGAAAACCTTTGATCTAATTCAATCACAAAGAGGGAGAACGAGAATAGAAGTTTTAAGAAATATGAAATAGCAAAACAACAGCAATAACGAGAATAAGTGGATCAAGCACCGAATGAATGTTATATTTAGGGATGAACCTTCTCCAGGAAGGGAGAAGAGGCAAAAAAATTAAAGAAATTCATAGATACAAACGAAAAATGACAAATTTCCTAAATTATTTGGATTTATAACAATAAATTTGCAAAGGATTTGTTTTAGGGAAGTCAAAAACAAGGAAGAAATATAAAGGTTACAGTACAGAAGATAACAAGGGACACTATTGCATTGACTGTAAGAGATATTGCTCCAACAATTCCAACACAAATATATTCTCGGTATAGTGACCTTAATTTTGAGGATAACTTACGCCGTAATAAACATGAAAATAAAAAAAGTCTCATTTTGAAATATTAGACAATAAAACAACAGCAAAATCTTCGCCATTATAATATTATACAAGAGTGATACATATGAAAAATGGTATAAAATATACCTCACTTAATACATTTGCTTATTAATTTTTCTGAAACATTAATCCTACTGTTGGATCAACAATAAAAAAATGTGAGTATAAAATGCACAGAGTAATTAAAATATCCCCTAAAAACATAAAAATTTAAATTAATAAGCAGTAGTCCATTAGATAAGCTGTTGTTTATAAATCAGCTGTTTTTGTGCTTATGTTTGATATCGTACAATTTTCGATGGTGTCAATAATGATCGATGTTATGCCGCCAATCATTAAAAGTTTACACATAACATTACGCCTCCTTTTTCTGAAAGGGGTATTCTGAAACTATCGGAAGGACGTGTTGCCCAAAAAGGGGTTGATTACACGCGCTACTGAAGAGGTAGAAATGAATAAAATTAAACTACATTCCCGATTTATTAAAAGTTGTATTCTTTCTAATAATAAAAATTGTGAAAATATTCCTGTCTCCATTGAGAGAAAATGTTCTGCTCTCTGGCGTTTGAAAGATTTAAAGCATAGCTTTAAGTCTTTCTTACCATGGTGGTAAGAAAACTGAGAAAATGGTATCGTAAATATTATTACAAGAATTTTTTATAGAATGTAACCTTACACACAATTTCTAATTTTTCATTTTTGTCACAACGAGCATAAACGAATTATCCAAAATTGATACAAACCTAGCTTAAAGTCGCGCGACTTTAATCAAATAAGAAAATGTTCAATATCAAAAATTTTTGCACCAACATGCATGCGCATGTGGAAATTAAAAAGAAATTTCATCATGGAAATGATGGCTTTGTGGAAGATAAATATCTTTCGTTATAGCCGAAAATTAACATTTGTTTGAGAGAGAAAGAAATAACAACAAAATATTCTCTTCCAAATAAAAGAAAAAAAATAATTGTTAAGTGGATGAAGAATACGAGATTCTTCTGGGCTGCTGAATGAAGTAGCCGGACACAAATAAAAGGGCAAAATTCCTCTGAAACCCTTGCTTATTTGGACGTTGTTCTAATTAATGGTGGATGAAACCACACGTTTAAGCGAAATGGCAGGAAGTCGACAATATATGTTACATTCGCTAGCATCTCCTTGACAAAGCACACCAATTGGTTCGTAAGCAATGTGTATACGAACAGCAATCATCGAGCTATAACACGGCGCAACAAGATTTTCCTCCAAAAACCAGATAGTGATTTTCTATAGGAAAATTTTCCGCTGAAAAAATAGTTAGTTTTCTAGTTGCGGCTTTAGTTTTCGAGATATCAACAAAAAACCGTTTTTTTTGGTATTTCGAAAACTTAGATTTATATAATTAACTGTGGCTTCCTAATTTTTCAATTTTTTAATAAGTCCGACCATGGAAGTAAAGGTAATTTTCTAACAAAAAATTTAAGACTACGTTTGTTAAAATCAGCTAAGGAATACCAATTCTATCGCAAAAAGAAGTCAGAAAAAAATTAATTTTTTTCGATTTTTTGAAAAAATATTGAAATAATCAATCCAAATAAGTTATAAAACGTATCCCTCCAAAAATGAAAACTCAAGTTTCTAAAGTGAAATTTTATGCGGTTTTCAAAAATGCTATTAGTTTTTTCCTAATTAGCTATCGCCATTTATCCAAAAAAACATCTTTTTTTAATCATACTGAATATAACGGATATAATGAGAGTAATCAACCGCAGCTCCCTTAGTTCTAATTTAACAGGAGAAATTATAGGTGTGCAATGACAGGTAATCCCTTAATAAAGATTTCAAGACTTATTTTGAAAAAATCGGTTGTAAACTGTTACCTCGGGAATTGAATTTTTGTCAATTTTTTATGTTTATATTGACTTTTATTGCTTTGCATGTTATATATAAAAAAATTTTTTGGATGAAGGATTTTGCGTATATACTTAAATGCTTCACTCTCCTTACTTAAGGCTTTCACAAAGGTCTTCATCAGTCCAAGTTTTATATGAAGTGGAGGCAAAATTACCTTATCCGGCAGCACTAGTGGTTTATTTTTCACATTATAGTGGTTGGTTTGGTAGCCGTTTCTTGTTGGCCAATATTGACGAGTAAAATTATTTTCTCTGTCGCGACTATTCCACAGGAACAAGAAACAGCAGTATTTTGTGTACCCACTTTGTAGTCAGTATAATATATATGACACATAAGGTTTAAAAATAGTTTTTGCATTTAATTTTTTTATATATAACATGCAAAGCAATAAGAGTCAATATAAACATAAAAAATTGACAAAAATTCAATTCCCGAGGTAACAGTTTACAACCGATTTTTTCAAAATAAGTCTTGAAATCTTTATTAAGGGATTACCTGTCATTGCACACCTATAATTTCTCCTGTTAAATTAGAACTAAGGGAGCTGCGGTTGATTACTCTCATTATATCCGTTATATTCAGTATGATTAAAAAAAGATGTTTTTTTGGATAAATGGCGATAGCTAATTAGGAAAAAACTAATAGCATTTTTGAAAACCGCATAAAATTTCACTTTAGAAACTTGAGTTTTCATTTTTGGAGGGATACGTTTTATAACTTATTTGGATTGATTATTTCAATATTTTTTCAAAAAATCGAAAAAAATTAATTTTTTTCTGACTTCTTTTTGCGATAGAATTGGTATTCCTTAGTTGATTTTAACAAACGTAGTCTTAAAATTTTTGTTAGAAAATTACCTTTACTTCCATGGTCGGACTTATTAAAAAATTGAAAAATTAGGAAGCCACAGTTAATTATATAAATCTAAGTTTTCGAAATACCAAAAAAAACGGTTTTTTGTTGATATCTCGAAAACTAAAGCAACTAGAAAAATAACAACATTTTCGGAATCAGCGGAAAATTTTCATATAGAAAATTGAACTTTCGTTTCTGGAGGGTAAAATTTTTCATTTTCTGTTGCGCCGTGTAATTAGTAATATTACATTAAGGGCATATGGGTCGTTAGCACATCGAAATTTAGAGGTTAAGCGGTGAAAACTCGATACACAAGACAAAAATTTGTTTAGAGATATGTTTCAAAATCTGGATGCACAAGCGCGAAAGAGTGGGCGATTCAAGATTTCTATGGCAGATATAAAGATAGTCGGCGACAAGTTTATTGGTAGGAACAATCAAATTGAGGAAATTCGACAATAGTAAGTGGAATCTTGTGTGTGTGTGTGCACGACGATTGCAGCAACGATGCCTTGGCACTGGAGTGTATGAAAGACTACGTTCTCTTTATAAATTATCGCGGAAAGCACTTATGAACGCAATAATTTCAAGTAAAGAAACCTGTTTTAATGGGCTTTGTAAAGATGTGGACCCAAACCGGTGGGGAGGCGCGTATAGGGCAGTAATGTCGAAGGTAAAATTCGCAAGTATGCAATCTCCAACTGACAATTGTTTTATGTAATGACTTGTTTCCACTCTATTTCCAAGGCATGGAGGGTTCTTACTTTCAGTGATACCCACATATAATATTCCGGGAGTAACAAACAATGAAATAGTTGCTGCAATAAATTCACTTGGAAGTTAGAAGGCCGAACAGGGTCATATACCGACCGACATTTTAAAACTGGCGCATAACATTAATCTCGAAATAACTAGCAGAAATTTTCAAGCTTGTTTAAGCGACCAGTTGTTCCCAGAAATCTGTAAATTTAGCGCTTAATTTTGCTCCATAAAATCCACAAGTCTACTTTGGAGGCGAGCACATCCAGACCTTTATGCCTTGCAAATACCATCAGAAAGGTGTACGAGCACATACTGAGGGAGAGATTGCAGCGCCACGTTGGGGAAGTAAATGGATTGTCAACACAGCGGCTCGGATTCCAAAAGGGTCATTCTATATTAGATGCTCTGCAAAATGTTATCATCAGGGCTGATGCAATAAAGGGCTCCCGCTGACTACAGGGGGATAAAAAGTATTGTTTGGTGATAACGCTGGATATAAAAAACGCCTTTAATTCCGCGAACCATAAAAGCATAAGCAGCATTGGGCCGAATAGACACGCCATTTGGTTTGATGAATACTATAGAAAGCTTTCACAGCAAGCCCGCGCACAACATGGACGCGGGCACCAAAAGATGCATTGTTACGACGGGTGTTCCACAAAGGTGGGCTTTGCGTCCCTTTCTTTGGAATTTGATGTACGACGACGTTCTATGAATCTGTTCCTGGTGGTGTTGAAATTGTCGGGTGCGATAACGACATTGCGATAGCGAATGCGATATTATAGCCAAGCAACTTTTCAGATTCAGTCCATTGCAGCCAGTGCGGTACACAAAACAAAAAATTGGCTGGAAAGAAACCTCAAAAAGCAGAAGCTGCGCTTATAACTAGCAGGAAAATGTTGAGTTTGCTGGGATCAACATCGATGGTATGATTACTAAATCTTTACCGGCGGTGAGATATCTTGGCCTAGTGATAGATAATAGGCTATCATTTGTTGCATTTTGAAATGGTTTGTATTAAGGCAATGAGAGTCTATCAGATCTAGTCAGAATTATGGCCAACGCACACGGTCCTAGCCAGAGACGCATACTACTGCTGTCGAAGGTCGTGATGTCGATTGTTTTGTATACTGTGTGGAATTTGTTTTATTGTTGGATATTGTTTTGATCCAGTGTGGAAAAAAAGTAGTTAACTTGAGCAACTTTCGAAAATTTGACCGTGTTTTGCGTATGTGTACACATAGAGTATGCTGTGGTTTCCGAACTATTTCTTTTGAGGCAATCGAGGTTATAGTGGTGCTTCCTTGGCGTGTCTTTGGGTCACAGAGAATTCTAACAGATGTCATGCTAAAAAAGAAGCTCGCAGGGGGATTGCAATTACATAACTCCTTGGAATTGCAAGTATTACAATTTCAATGTCGCAAGAGCGTTAGAGCGACTCCAGCAAAGCGCAATGGTCACTGGTCAATGGTTTATACCTGACGCCAAGGCCTGGATCACTAGAAGGCACGAGGGGCTTCATTTTCATTCAACGCAGCTGATCAGCGGCCATGGATTATTCCGCGCATATTTATGCAAACACGGGCACAATAGGAGTAATATTTACGGGTGGTGCTCAAGATCAGAGGAAAGATGCACATCACATCTTATTCGAGTGCGGAGCTTTAGTGCAAGAGCGGTCGAAAATGAAAAAATATGATACTCAGACCACTTATTTATTCCTTAGTAGGCAGTATGTTGAACTCGCCAGAAGTATGGTAGTCAAATCTATAAACTTGAACGCGAGAGGCAGAGGCACAGAAAGTTCCAATCAATGCTTATAATCGAGACTTTTGAATCTAGAGACTTGTAGCAACAGGACATCTACGTCCGTTTGAGCGTCAGTTTTTTCTTCCCTCCAACAGTATACTTAACGGTAGTTCCGGGGCGACTGACAGATATGGGGAGGGGCAGATATGGAGGGGATTTAGCGGGTTAGAGTTCCGCACTTCGGCATTTGATGAGGTCCGATCATTTAAACAAAAACACACGCACACACAATTGCAATCTGTTAAACTTCACAAGAACAACAAAGATAATTAAATACGATGGACTTTTTTAAAATTAAGTTTTCAAAAAGAGCAACGTCAAAAATAATAAAGTGCAACCGACAAAAAGTGAAGAGTTAGAATTAAACAAAGACAGCAGTCCATTTGAAGATTGAAGAGCAGGAGCCACAAATTCAGTACAAATCGCAATAATAACCAAAGGTACAACAAAATACACTCAGAAACTCCAAACAAAATTCGAATTAAACTGTGCGATTTAAAAGGAGACCAACAACTAAAGGAGAGAAATGGTGAAGTGGCTGTTGATGCAGCGTGCCTCCATACAAAGACCGTGTGCGTTGGCCATGTTGTTAGCTATGTTGGTCAGTCGGAATGGTTAGGATCATCATTCGGAAACGAAGAGGTAACAAAATCAACACACACACACCCACACTGCAGTAAAGAGCAATAAAAAATCCGTGGCAACAACAGCGCTACAAACACCTGCAGCATCATCAGAACGATATTGCACATTATTAACATTAGAAGCAGTAGCAGTAGCAGCAACGAAAAGTTTTCCTCAGCTTCGCAATGGATTTAGAGAAAACGAAAACGGAAGCATGGCCTTGACATCGTATTGGGTTAATAGCGCAAATAAAAATATGTGAAACACAACAAAAGGTTTAGTCCTTTGCGAGTAACGAACATCACACTTTAAGAGCGCAAAAACAATACGAAATTAACATCAGAAATTATGGTGAATAAGAATTTGCAAATGAATCACATATTCCAAATGAATCACATATACATAGCAATAATGATAATAATAATGGTGTTTGTGGCCAAAAGTTTAGACAAGGATAAACTTTTCTCTTTTAAAATGCCCTCAGTGTTTTTAAGCACCTCGTTTGGTTATTGATGTTGTCGTTTTCCGCTGCGGTTTCAGAAATCAACAATAAATTATATTCAAATTAAGGATTATAATTAATTTTACATTTCTTCCCAATTAAATCACTTTTATAATTTCCTTAACGTTTTATAATTCCTTTCAATTTTTATAAAATTTTTTGTATTTAATAAACAGTTAAAAATTAAGTAATAAGTTTTTTTTTGCATTAAATAATTTTTAGATAAATTCCACAAATTTTACTTCGCTTTTTAATTTTTTTTAAACTTCGCTAATTTCTTTAAATAAATATAAACATTATATAAACTAAATTTTTACTTGGTTTTTCAATTATTTTATTCTTGTTTTACTATTAGTATTTTACACGTTTTAAATTTTTTTATTACACGTCCAATTTCTCATTGTTTTAATTTTTAAAAATAGATAAAACAATTTTAATTTATGATTACAATTTAAAATAATGCATTTTATTGTTCATTTCCATTTTCTCACTCTAACAAAATTTTTAATTTAGATCGAATTTATTCGTGATTTAAATTTTTATATGTCATGATTAAGTTTCATTCCTATTTTTAATTAATTTTTATTTTTGTTATGTCGTTACAACTTTGAATTTTTTAAATCAATTCGAAAACCATTCTTTTTGCTTGTTTTCTTAAAATTTTTTAAATTTTAGCTGGTAATTATCACGAAATATTTCGAAAAATTTCACTTTTCGTTGCAAATAAATAAATAATATATTATAATATCGTTGCAAATAAATAAATAATATAACGCACAAATTTCCACTTTCCGTGAATTTTTTGAAATGTTGACTCTTTTCTCGAAAATAGAAATAAATAGTGCATTTGCACTTTTTAATGGCTTTTTTCGATTAACTCTCTCGCCGTTTACGCGCGCAGAACACCCTTACAAGCGCTCAAACAACACGAAACTGACTACATCGTTTGTTCGCTACGAATTTCGGTTTTCGTTCATTTCGATTGTTGACCCTTATGGTGCATTCTTGTATTGCAAACTAATATTCTCTAATTTTGATGGTACTGAACAGAACCTAACTCTACCCTTTTATTTCCGAGAGAACGATACAAATGCAATCGAAGTCATTGCAATAAAAGGCGATTGTCCACTGTCATTGCAAGCAAGAAAGGAATTTTAACATTCAGGAAACGCAGGAAGAACAATTGAATATCTGAAACAACTCATATAAAGTTAAAACTGTTTTATGAATGAGATTCAGTTCATTCCGGAAATATGAGAGACGGACCGAATACACCGTCAATTTTTTGTATAGTAGCTTGGTATGCTATGGAAATGAGACTATGGTAGCTGTTGCTTGGTGAGAATTTGAATTTCACCTCAAATTTGCTTGAAATCCGAAAATTCCGAACGTGTTGAGTAAGATTTTCGTCATTAAAAATATAGCTGAATATGTGTGGTGAATAAAATTGTTGTGGTCATGCATTTGTTGAATAAATTCGCTATAGTAAGAACGAATAAATTGCAATAGATAAATATATTATTTGTTATAGATAAATATATAGGTAGTAGATAAAATCATAGATAATTAAAACATGTCGAAATGGAAACCTTGTATGGAGTTCCTAAATGCGGTTTTCGTTTATCTTGGAAACACTTGTTTACACATTTTAATTGGAAAAATCGAATCGAGTGAAAATAAGTAGACAAAAATTCATAAAATCTAAACCATATTAATTAAAACCATTAATTGTGTGAAAATTTACGTTTTAACAATTGATAAGGTTAATTAATTGCAGGAAATAGAAAATACTAAGTTCAAAATTTCAAGAAGGGATGCATACTTGCGTATACATCGCAAATATATCAATTCTGTTCTGTAAATTATGATGATGTACAGTGAAATCATCGAACAATCAATTAACTCCAATGTGTTTGAAATTGCTCTTTACGTAGCAAGTGTCCACACGACACTATTAGGAAAGTGATCTCAGTTGTGAGTTCAAATGAGAAGGGATGATAGAGAGAAAACGTTCCGTTCTCTAAAGTAACAGCAGAGGAAGACAGCAAAAAATGTTAGCACGACAATGTTGTAAGGAACAGTTAAAGTTCAATTAATATTGGGAACGGAATCTCCTTCTCCAGAGAAGAGCTGTAAATAAAGAGCTGTACAAATACCAGGAAAACATTTATGTTGCCACCTCAGAAGAATATATTTAAGAATGAGGACAGCCTACCTTAAAATATTTTTAGGAGCATGTATCTTAATGAAAGCAATTGAGAACACTTGAGGGAAATGTTGCAACAACATAAAACAAGAATTTCAGACCAAAAACATGAAAATTCAATTTTACAGTCTGATCATTAGGGGAAAACATTGAACATAAAGGGGAGACTTTTCTGGGCGAATTCCTTCTGTGCGAATTCATTTATAGTGTAGAAAACTGACAAAATAATTTAATAGTAAATCCTCTGTAATCGAACTAGTTTATTTTCCAGTGGCAACTGTAGGAAGACATAATTCTTTTGCGCCGTCTTTACACTAAAAATATGAGATTGATATTAATAATAATAAATTACACCATTCCCTTGCGTCTCAGAAATTTAATAGGAAAAATCCTGTATGTTGAACACTGAGTCCTCGCTATATTCGATGATTAACAGATGAAGTTTATGCTGAATGGAACAGCGAGAGGAATGTTGAAAAAATGATGGCACATAACCTTTTTGTGGCTTAATCAAAGAATTTTATTTACTTTTTATTAAATTATTTTATCCAATATTTTGTTATTTCACAATATTTCTTAATCAAGGAATTAATGACAACTAATATTGACAACTGATATTGAATTAAGAGTCTTCCCATAAAAATTCATAACTTTTCCGAAAGAGATTCGTTGTGGTGAAAGTTTTTATATGAGAAGTGCTATTTCTGTGTTGTAGACTCCCTGACCTTTAGTGTGATATTCAATTAATCAAAAGTGGTTATTTGAATAGTGTTGGGAACTGTTGACGGATTTCAGCTATCGATAGTTAGTAACTGAATAATTATAACTATCGAATGATTTTATTCATTCATTCATTTACTCGACTTATTCGTGTTCAACTCATGTGTTGACAACATAATCAACCGACTCGTTGCTGTTGTTTGATTAATTTCACTCTCTGGACGATTTCTGAATTACTAAGAACTACCCAATGTTTGAATTATTCGATAGTTTATAGTAGTTACTAATTCTGGGAGACAGATCCACTCGTTGAGTTATTTCTGAATTCCTAAAAACAATCGAAAAAATTATCATATGAATGAATAATTTACAACTAACGAATAACTCGATAGTTCGTATTCGATGGTCCACAACACCAATTTTGAATCGTTGTGCTGAGTTGTCAGAGAGTTCATTAATAAAGACACAATAATCTCTTTTTTTGAAATAAAAGTTATTCAATAACTAAGCTAAGTAAAGTTGCCTGACGTTTCTTTGAATACCGGCGAAAAATGAAAACCATCCCCGAAAAAATATCAATAAAAAAGTAATAAAAAAGAAAACCGTGAAAAATTATAACATGTTGGCAATATTTTTTGCATATGTTGCTTCGCAGATTCTCTGATTTTGTTGTTTTTGTTATTCTTTAATTCCTGTCAACCAACCCTGCCTAATCAGTTAAGTGAAAAATTCACCCAAATTAAAACTCAACCAAAACTAATTCCAATTAATTGCAAAAATTTCAACGAAAAAGCAAGGAAATAGAGAGATGAGGATATAACCCAAACAGCAGCAATCAAATTACAACGGTTGCACCCTCGAAACGATCAACGGTTAAACTAGCCAATGATAAGGCAAATTAAGGGTAGAGAAGGGATCAAGAGCGAAGATGTAGATGGTTCGGGATAACGGTGACACATATAAAAACTGGGACAGTACCACCCATCCCAATAATTTATTTCAAAATTGGAAATCAAGAAAAAAAATTGAAGCATAAGTGCACGTGAGTTGAGGCTGAACGGACAGAATTATCCACCGAAGCGTATAATACAAATGACTATGAATGCAATTATAACAACAACAGCAACAATAACAGCCATAAGGGCAACAACGGCAGTAAAAGCAATAAATACCATTTATCATAAATTATAAGGGATGGAAATGCTAATTCCTCGGCATCTAAAGCAAAAATTTAGAGCGCGCAGACAGCACACTTGCCTGGATCTCCACTTGATTTAGTGAATCGAAGTATGATGGATGAGTCTTTTTCTGTTACCCATTTCAAGACATCCCTTTCTATTGCGGTTTCTGAATCCTTCATGATGTTTCGTCGGGGTGTAAAATTCCTTTCGTGTATCAAACAATATAAGAGCAGAAATGAAGGGGAAGAAGTGCTTCCTTCCATGTTTCCCACAGCGCTCTGAAATGAAACGCAATATCAAAACTACTGATACAAATACAATTTTCCTGACTGTATTCAAGCTACATCTGTTTCTTTGTCCGTCTGCCAAACTCTTGCACCCCCCGCAGCCATATTTATTGTTTCCCCTTGTTGCTTCAAGATTGTTACTTCAGCTTGTTATCCGTCGACCTCGGTACATAATCGCACAGGTGCAACATTCCAGTTTGGTGTTGTAGTGTTTCAAAAAAAAAAACTCAAAATTAGATATGCTTAGATTCAATCTTCAATTCAATTTCAAGATTTCTAGATTCCAACCTTCACTTTAAAACTAATGTCCTTTTCACCACAACAACCGGAACTGAGCCGTCCTCTTATTTCCGATGACGCTGCTTTCTATAACTAAAGCGTTACCAATGATTACCAGCTAGCAGTAATTAATTGATCGGCCTCAGAAGCGAAAAAACAGAAATACAAAACCATATTACTGTCGTATCAATATAGATCTCACCGCTTCTTTTGAAGATTTCCACTTTGTTGTAAACAAATTTACTAAAAATTATTCAATTAATTTTGGATAGAATTTCATATTAATGGTTGCCACCGTAGTAGTCTTTCTTGCCAGTTTTATCGGACATATTCAATGGTATTGCACCCAATGGTTTCTAGCAAAGGAATCTAATATTATTCCTTTAATGCCTGACTAAAATCATAAAATATATACTTCAAAGTGTCAAAAATTTCAAATTATCGATACAGTTTGTCGTAAATATAAAATTAGACAAAAGTAAAATTTTACAAAGACTGACCGAATTGCATGAACTTTGAAATGTTTTACTGACACGATGACCGACATGATGATTGGTGGATTTTGTGTTTATTCAGCTCTCGCACAAAACAAAATTTGCCATCAAATATTCAGAGCCCTCTGAATAGATCACAAATACGCGTTTAGTAAATCATACTATACCTAAAACTACCCCACTCAATACAATTCAAACGAACCGAGCAACCTAGCTTTTCCAATGGCAGAAGCAGTCGCTGTAGGAGAATACACATATTTCCATCAAGGAAATAGAAGGAATAATAGTAATACAATATCTCAGCATACAGGTCTTCTGTTTGCTTGTTTGTTTGTTTATTTATTTGTTCAATATAATTTTTTTGTTCACTATAATGGAATTTAATTTCAAGAAAATTTAATAAATGTCCAAATAAATGAATTAGAATGAGAACGTCCTCAACAAACCAGTTATCCTGGTAGCCTCAATTTGTCAATATGGAAAATAGCGTGACTTACCAAAAGCCGATGAAAGTCGCCGTGATTTCTTCCTTTTTCTTTCTCTCAAAATTTGAATTTAATTGCAAGGACACAAGAATATCCTCAGGCATGTATTCGTTCCATTCTGATTTTTCCTTTCAACTTTTGTGATCTTTACGGTTCATTGTCTCTTCCGACTCATCAAAAATAAGATGTTTTAAAGCCATTCTAGATATTTTAAAGAGATATGAATCCATCGACGCTGGTGCATACAAGTTGTAAATGGAAAGTATTCAACCCTAAAATGATTGTGTACGAAAATGTTAAAATCGTTCCTCTGGGAAAAGTAATGAAACAGAAGCTAACCGAAATCATGATACCGGGTGTTAATTGTTGGTGACGTCATGTCATTACAAAAACGTCCGCAATAAAAATTGCGCAGTTAGAATCGATAAAGGCCCAACAATTCCTTTGGTTATCGGATTGTGTTTATTTCTCTTTCGCTCTGTTCATCCCCTTGCCCTTCTTTATCTTTTTTTTTGTTACGGCTTTCATAAAGTTCATTCTTCTTTCATTCGCTAATTTTGTCATCCATCTGCCGTTGCTTGTGTCCCGTATATGTCGTCTTCTTCGTCTTCTTCACTGATTCCTAAATTCAATTGTGGCGTATCTGTTTGTGGGAATTTTTCCATCTTTTCGTAGTTTAATAATGATGATTTAACAAAAGCTTATTCAATCTAAGCTAAGGAAAGCTAAGGCTAAAGTAAAGCTAAGAAAAAATCATATTTAAACGTTTTTGACAGAGGGAAGAAAGCGGGTGGGTAAAAATCGGTTCAACACAGGGGTGATTTCTACTGCCACCTTCATCGACATCATCACCTCCATCTTTACTTCAATGACGTCTGTTTCTATTTGTTACCCGAAGCAAAAAAAAATTTTGGACAACATAGTTGAGGGCGTCATATGTGTGTATGGGTCTGTGTGTATGTGGCGATATGTGTTCCCTAATCTTCTCATTTGCGCGATGATACACTTTTATACAGATGCCTCTAGGTGCTTAACGTGAGTACGTGCCACGATTGGCTTAATCTCACGGTGGGCCTACCCACACTCGGGATTGCTGGGTAGACTTTGTGAATACCCTATATCTCGGCAACCAACGACCACGGCAACAGCTTAGCCCTATTGCGCCATTTGTGTACCTGTGGAAGCCTGGGACGTGCAGGACATTCCTCGCAGGTTGACGATCGAGGCCTATCTAAAACCTCTTATGCCGGTGGGGACCCTCACCGGCATTTGAGTTATCGGAGGCTGCCTCCTCACGCAACTCCACGCGGAGACTCTTAGGTCTCTACCCGCGTATCTTTGGGTTGTACCACAGCCACCACGAAGCTCTCGCAATGAGAAGCCTACCCACTGGTATGCTGTGTACGTGGGAATTTATATTTAGCGGGGTCAGATTAAGACCCAAAATGAGCCGCACACCACCCGTGGCACCATTTTTACACCTTTGGTAAGGTGTCGTAACTAGCCTGCATAGTTCCTGGCAAGTGAACTATGTGCAAGCACGACTAGTCACTGCCATTTTGTCGCCTTATGTCCACGACGGGCCTGGCACCCGAGCACTTTTATACACGTAATGAAGGCGTAATTTCAAGAAATAAGAGCTAATCGAATGACGGTGAACCGGAAAGGAATAGAGCACGTGCGCGGACCTGCGCTGCGGTCCTACACGGCCTAGATCGCTCTTCTCTGAACTGCTTTCTTTTGCATCGATTTCAATAAATTGGCCATAAGTGGAAATACGAAAACAATAACTACAACAGATTTCTGCCATGTGCTTTACGTGGACGCCTGCCATGATTGGCTTAAGTCCACGGTGGGCCCACCCACATTTGGGGTTGCTAGGTAGACACTATGAATACCTTTATATCGGCAACCAACGACCACGGCTGCAACTTTGCCCTGTTGCACCATATATGTACCTATGGAAGCCTGAGGCGGAGCAGGACTTCCTCGCAGGTATCGAGGCACCATCTAAAGCCTCTTCCGGTATGTGGCTACCGGCAGCCGAGTTGGGGGAGGTCTGCCTCCTCCACACGCAACTCTACGCGGAGACACTTTGGTCTCTACCCGCGTATCTTTGGGTGGCAACCACAGCCACCACGAAGCTCTCACAAGTGAGAAGCCTACCCACGATGCGCTATATTTGTGGGCTTTATATTAGCGGGGTAGGAAGGACCCCTATACGATGCGCATCACCCGTGGCACCATTTTATAGCCTTTGGTAAGGCCTCGGAACTAGTCTGCGTTAGTTCATTGGCAGTGAACTAGTGCAGGCGAGACTAGTCACTGCCATTTTGTGCCTCCACTGCAACGGGACTGGCACCCGAAATAACTACAACAATAGAAACTTGTGTATGTTCGTATTGTGTTATGCTATATGGCATGTGGCTCATGTTCATGTTGTACAATGCGTAAATAGCTGTCGCCATTGGGACATTCTATAGAACATAACGCATTTATCCGTGATGGTGCAGTTGATGCAGGTGTTAATAAATTTAAATGGTTAAGATACGATACGAGCGATGTGCCCGAGCCTATTGGACTTAAATTTGCCCAAAAAAGGTGGAAGTTTGTATTATGATATATATTTATCTGATATAAAGAAAGGAGAATAGGAGGAGTAAAGCAGCTTAAAAAGAACGAAGTTTAAGTGAATATTTACAGAATTTCATCATTTTGAAATGCATGATGATATTTTTGCCCATTGCCTATTTTAAGGCAATGATATAGACTGGAAGAGGATTTGTTTTCAAAGTCCATCCGTTTCCTACCCCCCCCAAAAAAAAAAAAAATTTTTGTACACACAGTGCCTAACTAAAATAATAAAATTTGTATTTACTCGTGCACGCTCCAGTCTACCAAGTCCTGAATATCTTCCCATTCCAGCACAACTAATGTTAAATGGAGTAAAAAATGAAATGGAGTAAAATGTTTTTCTTCATTTTCATGCACAAAAGACGAAATAATTGAAACCGTTTTTATGAATCCGATATCAGTGAAAAGTAAAATTCTACATCTGTTTGACTAAATTTTGGAACTTATAAATGGATTGACTCACTAACACAATTTGAACCGGACTATGAATGATTCTGACTATCGATTGGGTTTTTGTTTATTTTATTCTCGGTGCAAATCAAAATGTTTCATCCGACATTCATTACTGTCGTAATAAACCAAACCCTACCCAAACCAACTGAATCCAAATTCAATCCCAATTCAATCCAATACATCCCGAGCCAACTCAATTCAATTCAAGTCATCCTATTCCAACTCAATTCAACCGAATCGAACTCACTTTCCAAATGTCAGAAACAATCACAGCAATAAAAACGACAGAATGCAATACATTTTTTTGCATCATTAGATCCACACGAAATTTCTTACGATATTTTTGAATTTTTTATAATTTTTTTTTGGATATACCTGATTTAAAAAAATTAAGGAAATTCTACAAATTTCAGAAATTATAGTGAAAATTATTCTCTGTAAAAATAATAAGGTTTGTCCCGTTTAGTGTTGTTCTTCATAAGCCTGGAGCCGAATCGGACATGTAATGTATTTTTTAAATCCGGAAACCTATTACGTTTTGTGCCTGTTCAATTAACTAGCTGTCCATAGGTTTAGGGATTGAATATGAAAAGCTAATGCGAAAAACCTAGGACCTATTGCACTATTCCATTGCATTTTTGACATACACAAAAAACGGTATTTCTTTACTTTCTAAGGGGATTTTTATTTCAAAACATTGAGTAATAAAATTATTAATTATTACTTTTTAATCATTTGACTAGTAAGAAATTACGATGCAGTAAATAAAAACTGAAGGCTAATGTAGTCAGAAACTACTTTATTAAAAAAATTGGAATAATTTCTTTAGTATATAACGCAAATATGGTAAAGGTGGTTCGCTGTTAGAAATTTTGTGGTACCTCAATATTAAAAATTAGTTACGTATCTATACATTTCTGTATGCATTCACTAACTATAAATTTCACATAAATTTGTGGGATCTCCCGTCTACTCGGTGACCCAGTGGTTTGCTTAAAATAAAACCTACAATTGTTTAAGTTTGCTGAAAATTGTATAGAAATAGAAGGTAAGAAAAAGTTATCTCTCTCTGACAAAGACCCATATTGAGGTATAGATATTAAATAATATATTACAGCATTCGCTTGGTATGTCTTATTTAAGATCTAATCGTAGCGATGCTTGTATTTCATTGTATTAACACAATAATACAATACGTGTATAATAATAAATTATTATCAAAAATGGTAGGAAAGAATCTAAGACTTTAATATAGTCTAAGAAATAGTCAGAATATTACAATTAAATTATGTGAAAGTAAATAAAATAATTCCCAAGAACACGACCAAAAAAAGAGATTAAGATTAAAAAGATTAACAGCCTTATTTATAAAACGGTTTCCAAGGCTGCGTAACCTTAAACATTTATAAAATAAGAAACCGTTATTCATAAACAAATTTTTAATGTTTAAAAGCTATGTAATTTAAACACCATGATTTCCATTTAGGGACTGTATAAATTGATATTTTAAAATTAAAATAATTTTTGTGTTTCAATAAGCAAACAATAATTTCCTAAGGTCAAAACCAAAACGATCGAATTCAAACACATCAACTCTTTAACATCATTTCTAAAAATGTAGCAGAGCAGATTTTTTTGTAGTAATTTTAGTTTATTTCCGAACCTTTTATGACACAAACCTTCCTTAATTGACCCACACAAAAAATTCATTTATAAAAAAGAATTTAAGCAACTTCGTGTAGGTCTTCGTTAAAAAAACTAAATTGAATATGCTATATACCGCATTCGCTTACTCTTTCCGTTTGCAATTCATTAAAGAAGATATGAACTATATAGAAAAATGTATAGTATGTGTTCTGATCGGAGTTAAAAAATGCTTAAAAAATGTTTTTTAAAAGATAACGTTCTCTGTACGAACGCTTAAGCATTCTTAAGGCACATAAACGTATCGCGATAAATTTTGAAAGGTTTCTTTCAAAGTAGTCGGAGACATGTCCGACGCCGGACATACATATGTCCGGGACACATTAAAATCTAGACCTAAAACATCCCTAGTCCAGTTTTTTTCTTCAATTGAAAAGGGAGTGATGAAGAGTCCAAATAAATGTATTTATGTAATATTTTTCAAATCGCGCACAATTCATTCTCTTTTCGTAGTCTGTTTATTTTTTTTTCTCTTTGTTCGATTCATTGTCCATTTTTTGCTTTTCATTTGTCTTTCCATTATTGAGGCTTTGTTCGTTGGTTGTTCTCTTTGCCACTTTGTTAATTCTTCTATTCCTTTAAGGACTTGTATTCTTACTCGTAGGTTTCTCCTTCCATTCGCTTATTCTTCCAACCATTTGTCATATGCTTTGCATGTCCAAAGAATCGTTAATTCATATGTGATTTTCTCCGTCTGGTCGCTGATTCCTTATCCTGGGCAATCGTTTCATTTTCCATTAGTCGTCGTCGTTTTGTGCGTTATTTTGTTATATGCTTTTTCTTCTTTTACTCTTCATTTCGTCTGTGAACCATTGCTTGTCTATTCGCTCAGTGGTTTCTAGTTTCATCCACTCATTCATTCATTAATTTATTGTTTACTTCTTCCATTCAGTGCAGTCCGTTTCAGTCCCATTCAAATTTCGTTTTCTCTGCTTGTTCATTACTTTTCCGCGGTTTGTTCTAGCCTTGTTTGTTCGCTCATTTCTTAGTTCTATGGTCATTTGTTCATCCCGATCTGTTTACTGATCTTCTTACAAATCGTAGAAACCTTATCTGTGTGTTGAAATTTCCGTTTTCTGTTCGTTGATTGTTTCATTACCTTCAAGTATTTTCTATTTCATTTTTTTGTGGTATGGTTCCTCCATGTGTTTGGTTCGTCCTTCCTCTGTTTGTCCATCATACATCAGTATGAAGTAAAATTTCCTTCTTTCGCCCAATGATACCACCGCTCTGCTGTGGTCCATCTAGGGCGCCATAACTAGCGTTATCCAACATTTTGATGAATTGTTCATCCGCTTGTTGAGGTTTTTTAAATGCCTTCATCCTTTGGTTCTGTTTCTAATTACTCAAATTTGCTCACGTATTTTATTACTTTTCTCTTCTTATTTATAATATGTAAAGGCGAATAAGAGGTATATATGCGTACATCTGTGGGTAAGGGTTAGAACCCCTGAATACTGATGATAAAAGACAATTTAAATGTTTTTGACAGGTGGAAAGAATTGGCCAGGCGCCCAATCGGCATCAGGACCACTTCACCTCCAAGGGTACCATCACCTTCATCATTACTTTCCACCCTTCTAATCATTACCGCTTTACATCCCCCACTCCCCCCCCCACTCCCTTACAATCACGTCTTTCTTACTTTGCTTCATAATGGCGCCAGCCTGTTTTTTTGTTTAATGCCAGAATTATAGATTTCTGTTAATGAAGAAAATACCATTCGGTTAACTGAAATTTTACGAATTTTTGTTTAGGAATGTTCAGCTTATGAACAATATTCGAGGTACCAAATGCGCGCAATAAACGGTACAATGTGGGCGTAATAAAACATTATTTCGGAAGTTGTATTAAAGTAGATTCAAAGCACTGCCTCATCTTGATCGCTGCCTCTGTGCGTTTCTCGATTCGTTTGTCCACTCATTTGGTTCTATTGCGTTGTGTTCCTTGAAAACTGGCAGACGAGTGGACTAAGTGTCTGTTGTAGAGAGTAGACTTAATAATTAATCGGGCGGCAATACAACCCAATTGAGAAATTATTTGGTCAACTTAGCTAATGCAGCCGCCATGCTTAAATGTGTGAAGTTGTGTTTACCCAACACATGTTGCGATGTGTGCGTGAGTGTGTGTTCAGTTTCTCCCTCCTGTTTGCCCAATTGAAGGAGATTTAAGCATCCTGATCAAGTACTAAGTGAATGCGAAGGAAAGAAAGGAAATGTGCGCGCCATTCTACGCTGCGGTTCGACTCGTCCCAAACCACTCTTTACTAAATTTATAATTTTTGCACCGAGCATAATTAAATTTCTGTAGGCTTAATTATTTCGTATTTTTCGCTATGGCCATTTTATGCTCGCATATAATGCATATAATGCATATAAAGAAAACATGCATATGTTGACGCGGCACTTGATGTAGGTGGCAATATATTTTCATGGTCAAGATTAAAGCCAACATGGGCAGAGTGATTTTCGAATGAATTGAGGAATGTTTTTAGCCACCCTTATTGTTGAGTATATCTCCATAAAATGCATACGCCATATTAACTTACTTCTCTTGTAAGGCCGCTATTACATTGCATCGCGCCGCTTGGTCACTGTTTAATGTTTATGTTACATCGAATTCAAACTAACACCAATTTGTAACAAAAAAAAAGTCTCTGAACTAAAAAATGCGAATAATAAGTGAATTTTACATAGTGATCCTTTATTTATGCAAATTTAGTTATTTCATCTACTTAACGTTAATACAATTTTATTTCGCCACACTAGATTGCGTAGATGCCGCATGATTGGCATCGCCGACGGCAATTTCGTTTGAATGACCGACAGCAAGCCCATTCCTTTCACAAGAGAATCACAATTTGTCAGAGTAGAGAGATTTACACGGAAAATCAAAAACAATGCATGGAATGGACATTCAAATGATTGAAATGTAATAGTGGCCTAAATGATAGTGCTACCCTAAATAGTGTAATGGTCCTTGTTGGAATGGGAGACCGTAAATAAAGTTAAATTGGCGGAAAAAAGTGAGAAATACATATTCTTGCTTTTGAAAATTATGAAAATATGTTTTAAATCGACTCAAGAAAAACTGAAATAGGAATAATTACCAAAACAGTCCAACAAAATTCAATGAAGTCTTCAAAATGAGATTTACTCCCCTATTCTGATCCAGTGACGAAATTCAACTCAGAAAAATTCAAAATTCAACATGCCGTACCAATGAGTTTTGTCGCAAATAGCAATTCTGGTTAAAATTTTAAAACTCTCCATATGCCTTTTATTATTATTATTATTATCATTATTACTGAAGCAGGTCACAAGCAAATAATCACGTTTTGACAATCAATAAAATCACTTCCATATTTTTATATATATTGCGTTCATAGATTAATCAATCCAACCAGCAGAATACAATAAGTCCATACATAAAGCATGTTTATTTGTGAATGTCTGTTGCTAATTTTTCATATGGTAAAATTAGTAAATAAAATGCTTATCCAAGGTTCGAATTATTCCTTCTCGCCTTGTCTTTCCTGTGGTTTTTCAACCTTTTAATGCTACCATAATTCATTATTCATTCATTAAAACGAGAATATATTCATTCATTCGTCCATATTCATTCATTCGGTAAAACGAGATGACACGGAATAATTCGAAACTTGGATAAGCACCAAAATGTGATCATGGACAACTTTAATTTGCTAGCAGTGAAAGATATAAATAGCTTTCTGATTGTTGGCGCTTAACCAGAATGATCGGTCCAAATCAAGGAATATATTATGAAATGGCATCACAGGTAGTTAAATAGGCCTTCTTATTCTTATTCGCCTTCTTCAGAAAATGTATTGGAAGCATCGGTAAATTTATAGGACAATCGATTAGTTAGAGAAAAAATTTCGTTCCAGAAAACAAACCCAGGGGCTGATAAAAGATAAACTTTCTTCAATAGATTTTCCGATTTTGATTGTCGTTGAGGTCGGCCATGTCTACTACTCTATGAAAATATCCTCAATTTTTGAAAATTTCAGTTCAAACAAATTTTTGCCCATTTTTGAATGTCGCAACCGTGATGAAAAGGTTTCATATGAAAGGTCACGAAATTTTAACCTTTCAAATCGTAGCATTTGTTATCGAAAGAAAAGTATAGATGTTGAAATTACGGCGTCCGTAGGTAAGTAATTTTTGAAATTCAATTAAAGGGAAAGTCATGTAAGTTCGAGAATAATTTTATTTATTGATAAGAATAATCCAAATTTTTCAAAGACAAACCTCAGTCAAATAAACCTCAGGCAGAAAGACATAATGGCGGATTTTGCGGTTAAAAAAAATTTCGTACAGATGCCTCTTGCTGCTTAACGTGAACACCTGCCATGGTTGGCTCAAGTTCACTGTTGGCCTACCCACACTCGGGGTTGCTGGGCAGACTTTGTGAATACCCTATATCTCGGCAACCAACGACCACGGCATCAACTTTGCCCTGTTGCGCCATTTGTGTACCTATGGAAGCCTTTTGAGGCCCTTACGAACAGACCCTTACAAATAGCCACGGGTGAGGAGCAGCTACTGCAACCCGCTGGAATGGATGTAGCCGCGAAAGGATTGTGGCCGGTAAACTCTTTTGCAGTCGAATCTCTGAAGAGTACAGAGATAGAGTGCACCGCCAAGTGCACAACCATCTTTGCACCGCCAAGATTTAGGCCACGAAGGGCAAGCGTTATTTTTTGTTTCGGCAGGTAAGACAGTTTTTTGCAAAATTGGGCACAAGAGAATAACTGTTTCTGGACTCCCGGGTTATGATTTAAATATGGTGAGTCTTAAAGATGTTTTTGGGGAAACCCCAAAGCAAGCAAAAAGAGATGATATAAAGGATGCTTGACTGAGAGAAAATTATAAACAACTTAAAGTAGGCCAAGAAGTAATTACTACTAAGTTGGACGGACTATTGAAAATTAAAAAGAGGTTGCTGCAAATTAAAGAGGAGGAGCATGAAATTATTGTAAAAGGCAATGAAACTAAAATTAAAATAAAAACACTAGAATTGGAGCTATTACACAACATATAAAATTGTTGGAATGTGGATAGCTTTAAAACAAATAATAATTTATTAAAAAATCATATAAATCATTTAATGATTATTTTAAATGGTCTCCATATTGACTACCAATTCTAGTCAAGCCAGTTACATTCTCAATATGAATAGCGGTATCTGAATTGATATTCATTATATCTTGGTGTTCTGAGCAACGAGCTACTTAAGGTTTAATACATATATTATGCTAAGCTGCACGCACGTTTCCAAATATTACTATTTTTTCAGGACTGACGGTTTCTCTTGTTGTTCCTTAAAATAGTCCAACGCCCCTTTAATATCGAAAAAATTTGAACCGAAAAATTCGATACTAGGACACGATGTAGAATTCAAACACACACGCCCACACACAGAACACGATATGCATGTTATTTATGCGAGTGAGAGTAAATTTACATATTTCAAAAATACCGGGTGGACTCGAAGATGAAGGACAACGGCTCTAAATAATGACGATTGTCCTGAATGTAGATGTTGTTTTTGGTGTTGCAATTGTTAGTTCTTGTATAAATTTTGTGGTTTTTTTATTGTTTTAATTTACTATGGCTGGTTGAGGACGTAGGGAAAGGTAGGCAGCTAGTTTTCGGCATCAATTGAGATCATCAAAGCCACATTTTTGCGGTTCATAAGTACAGTAGCAAAAATAAATATAACAACAATCATCTCTATATAAAAGTAACGAAATCCTCTCTAGTTCCGGTGGTTCCACTACGATGTTGTTTTTGTTCTTGTTTTAAGTTCTCCTCAACGCTTCAAAAATTTTACGCCTACAAAAATTAGGCCGCGAATCAGTTATGAAAAATTATGAAGAAAAATTAATACGAAATTTTTCACGATACAGAATTTTTAATGAGGAAGTTAAAGAAATGTCAAAATTTTTTATGATTTTTTGAAGATCCTCATTTCCCTTCTGAAATTTCAATTCGACAGAAAATTTATATATTCCTCCATCCTTGTGTCTTGTATTCCCCTGTGAAGCACCTGTAAACCAACGTGGGTGTTTCTGTGGAGGTATATCACCTTTCTATTAATTCTGTGAATAATGGAAAATTTTCTGGGAATTGTAACGACAAAATTTATTTAGAAATTTGATCTCACAATATTCTAAGAAACTTTTAAGAATTTAGTTTAGTATACCCTATAAAGAAATTAGTTTAATAAAAGTTAGAAATATCTTAGAAATAAATTAGTTTAAAGGTATAATAAGATTTTAGTTTAAGAAATTTCACTCAATTAAATATTCATTAAAATAAATTAAATAATAACACTGTACGATTTTAACTTGAAATGATTATTTTTAATACCTTAGAAATAAACTTCAGAATAAATAATTTATAAAATATTTTTTAAGTAGGCTTAGTAAAAAGAAAAAAATATATATATATACAATAAGAAAAAATTGACAGAGGGCTTTTGGGATAAGACTTGGTACTGATAGGGTCGAAAGGTTTAGTTTTTCCTCGTCGTATAGTATTATTTTTCGGTGACAAGGAAACTTTCCCGAATTATAATCCTTCGCTCTCAGGTGCCGTACTAAATTTCAGCGATACGGAAACGTTCCTGAAAAGAAGTAAAGCTCTCTCTCCAAGACTAAAGGAACTAAAAATCAAGAATTATATTAGTCAAATATCTCTCAAACATCACACCAACGAATCTTGTACGAAACTTCATGTAAAAATACAATAAAGGGTCTCTTAACCAAAAATAAATTGTCTTTAACGAATCCTGGCTATCCGATGAGCTCAATCCTGGTATAGATTCTTGGGTAAATCAGAAAGTCGTTACAAAATAATGGAAAAAGTTTTTCGCGATTGCTTAGTAATTCAGTCTACCCAATAATTCGGATGAAAACATCTTTCGGGTAGACATAATTTTGATAGAAAAAAGCAAAATTTAAAGGCAGTAAGGTTTTACTGTTATCATCCCCAAAATAACTTTAAAGTTATTTTGGGAATGCCTTAAGGAACCCAACACACCAGCCCGAATGAATAAGATGAACCTCCTATGGATATCTGGATATGCATGGATAGGGGTAATGAATTAACCAATAGGCTGGTGTTTATCATCATCGTCATAATCTATCTTTCTATTAATTATATCCTTTTTTAGTTTTGCGTTGTTTCCCTTTACAAAAATGAAGGAAAGTATTTCACACATACAAGTAACTCACACGCCTCTTCCTTACTGCCATTGTTCATACATTTACATTGCCTTTTTCTGTTGTTTTACATTATATCTTTCAAATCCCTTACAGTCACGACCCACTTTTGACGTTTATACTTCATTTTATTTCACTTTATCTTTCTAGAAATCAGTAATTAAGGAAGACGTTTCTTTCGATTCTTAAAGTATTAAAGTTTAGAAAATTAAAGACAAAAAGAAAACAATAAAGTTACCAAACTTTTTGATACCAAATAGTTTAACTTGAAGTTTTGAGTTAGTTTTGAAAGAATGCTTTTGAACGCCTTTATATAAGAAACAACTTTATGTGAGGCTTTACAAGGCCTCACTTCATTTGTTATACTGTCCAATATTTTCGTAAGAGATTTGTTTTATTAGAATGAAATAAACCTGTGGAACTCCAGGACTAATCAGCATGCAACACTAAAGCCCCTATTTTAAAAATCTCCCTCTGGATTTAATTCCAGCGGTTTAACCTATATTTTGTTTATTTGAAACGATCGGAACGAGATGTTATAGTTATTATCAATCATGGTTTGATTTGGTAAAATTGTTTGCACATTTTGGGGCGTCTTATGCTATATATCTCTATCTTCTTTCCTCTTCTTCTTCCTTTAACAACTTATAATAAAGCATACATGAATCATATGCGTGTTGCAGCATAAGAGACGATAAAGTGTGCCACCAAAAGAACGTAATAAAAGTAAAACTTAAGCCCAAATATGTATAAATTTTTATAAAATTTACTTCTAAAATGCATAATTTTTGTTGTTATTGGCAAGCGGGAGGGGGTAGCCTGTCGCACGATTGCTATCACCTAATGTTTCAAGACAACATTAATTGTTATTTTTTATATTAATTGTTGTTGTTGCTGCCGATGTTATTTGTGTTGTTAATATTTTTAATGTTTTTGGTCCCTCTCTCTCACTCTCCCTCTGTCTCAGTTTTTTTTCTCTTAATCTTCTAAAGTAACATTTAGTAAAACTTAATTTTGTGGTTAAAACCAAGGTTTTGTTTCGTTAAAGTTCTGTTGTTTTACGTTTGTTGTGTGTTGTTCCTTTTTGGACATTGTTTGACCTGATTGTTTTCACTATTTGTTTGGTTTGTTGCTGTTCGTTAGTCTGTTGCGAGCAAAGGGAAAACGTGCTAAGATGCGAATTACAACAAAAATAATAAAACAATAACAACAACAGCAGCGGAAATACAATTGGAATCCAGCGGAAATGGAACTTATCGCATTCGTTTCTCTGTGCTGGTTAAATATTTTGATTAACGACTTCTCGTTCTCTTGCCTTGCTCTTCATTTTTTCTTCTCTATCTTATACTTTATATAAAGTTGCGCCTTCCTGAGATAGTATATTATTCTCTCTTTAATTATATGATTTTCTATTGTATTTTGCTATAATATATTTCGAATATTATAAATCTCAATTTCGTCTTAAAAAGAAAATTAAATAAATAATTGAAATATTTGATTATTTTCTTTTATTCTGTCATTCAAGCACAAAACGGCATGTGGGAATCTGTTCACGAGCCTTTTTTATGTTTTAGCATTTAGATATGAAAGAAAAGAAATTTGACAAATATCGTTTGAGGAATCAGACAAAAATCTGTTTTTCGTCTTTTCGGAAAAGAAGATTGTTTTCTGTGAATTATTGTACTAAACATCAAAAACGTCGATAAGGGCGCTTTCACACACACTGGAGACATTTGTCCCGAGATACGTCAAATTCGTTTTCGTTTCATCACAAAAACGGCGGAATGAACTGTGGACAATGAATGAATTAATTTGTTCTTTGGGGGACATTTGTGTCCCTTGATATTTACTGGGAACACCAAGCAGCGGGTTGCCATATCGACAAAACATTATATTACGACTGCAATCAAGCATCGATTTGTATTGTATTTATAAAAGAGCATTATGAATTTTGCGGAAGGCTTGTTCGATCAAGGTTATTGCTAGGACTGCAAAACATAAGCTATATTATTTTTGCTAGAATTTTTTGACAAAATCTTATTATATCATGTATTAGAGCCACTCATTCTTCCATTTGGTTTGCAATTTTCGATGCCTTATGCATTGAAATACTGTGTGTGCAAATGTTTGCACTTTCAGTGCATTTTTTAGGAAAGAAATCGAAAGAATCCCACATTAAACAATATATAAATTGCTTTGATGGCCTCTCTTGTTTCCTTACCTTCTTTGTTAGGTTTCAGCAATTTTTTTCCAGCACCACATTCTTTTCTATTCATTCCGATAGACCGAAAAGATTGCGGAAAGGCTTACTAACGCCCCACAACATGATAGGAAGTCGATTGAATTTTGATTTCATGACGTCGAGTTACAGCGATATATCCTTCTTATTCTTTCTCATAATTTGTGAGTATTTTTACCAAGCCATTAATTTGCTATGCATCCATGCCTAATTTTCCTATCACTTTTCGGGTTCTCGCTGAATTTTCGCGTTGAATTGCCTTCTAAGTTTTCAAATTATTGACAATTAAATTCTTTGGCCGCTAGTGTCTGCAGCTATTATTGGGTTTAACGCTACGGTTTGACAGATCTCACCAGCAGCAGTTAAATAGAGCTGCTATGAATGTGTCCAACCACTTATTTTCGACATATTTTCATTTTGCTCTCCTAACGCTATTCCTCTTCACATTAAAGCCTCAACCATAATGGCCGTATGCGAAATTAAGTTAATGTCAAAAGTTAACGACAATGAAGCTTAATTTTTGTAAAATTATTGAATTGCCCATAATAAACTTAACAAAAACTTAACAAAAATTGCGCCATTGTTGATGTTGCCAATTGCAAAAATAACAAGTTGTTTAAAATGTTACATCGGATATCGTCAAAAAAAATTTTTATCTGGCAACAAAAAGCTGTTTCTAATTTTTGTTAAGTTATGTGCGACCAGTTTCGCTTACACATTAAGGTTCCTTAATGTTGCCGAATTTAACGAAGCTTTTCTTAATTCATTTTGGTCACTCAGTATGATTCGCGTGTACTCGCACATCACATAATTTTTTGTTAATTTCCCTTAAGGCCATTATAGTTGAGCCTTAACTCTTTGATTTAAAATACTCCTCTCTTACGAGATACTACAAATCATGTCGTGGGGTCTCAATACACGTATATACTTTGTTGCTGTACTGACGAATGCACTCAAATTGATATTTTTTTCATATTTTTCCAAGATGTTTTGCACAACAAATGAGCCGCACAACAGCTGTAGCTGCCGTTGTAGCGTCGTTACTCCAAATCAGAACGAAATTCTCGGATCGATTGGCTTGCCACGGTCAAAACTGTAGCCAAATGATCCTCCAACACTCTTCGCTTTTTGGCCACTCATCGCTTTGAGTATTTCCTCCAAATTGCTCTGCATTTTAGAATTTTGGTTTTAGTTTAATTTTTGTTTTCTTTATCGTTTCCTTTTATTTGTCAAAAACATATGTTTTTGACTCTCAGCACTCAATGAATATTATGGGATTTTCAGTAAAAGGTAGGCACTACTCTATTGCGAGAAAAAGCCGTAAGCACTGCAGCTGAGAGAAAAAATGAATCGATTCTATCTGTAGAAACAGAATCACTGCAGCTGTGCAGCTGCATCTCTCTCCAGCTGCGCATTTGAACACAATGAGCTGCACAACAGCTGCAGCTGCTGTTGTAGCTTCGTTACTCCAAAGCAGAACGAAATTCTCGGATCGATTGGCTTGCCACGGTCAAAACTGTAGCCAAATGATCCTCCAACACTCTTCGCTTTTTGGCCACTCATCGCTTTGATTATTTCCTCCAAATTGGTCTGCATTTTAGAATTTTGGTTTTAGTTTAAATTTTGTTTTCTTTTTCGTTGTTTGTTAAAAACATATGTTTTTGACTCTCAGCACTCAATGAATATTAAGGGATTTTCAGTAAAGGGTAGGCACTACTCTTTTGGGAGAAAGAGCCGTAAGCACTGCAGCAAAATGACTGTAGAAACAGAATCACTGCAGCTGTGCAGCTGCATCTCTCTCCAGCTGCGCATTTAAAAACAATGAGCTGCACATCAGCTGCAGCTGCTGTTGTAGCGTCGTTACTCCAAAGCAGAACGAAATTCTCGGATCGATTGGCTTGCCACGGTCAAAACTGTAGCCAAATAATCCTCCAACACTCTTCGCTTTTTGGCCACTCATCGCTTTGAATATTTCCTCCAAATTGGTCTGCATTTTAGAATTTTGGTTTTAGTTTAAATTTTGTTTTCTTTTTCGTTTTCTTTTATTTGTTAAAAACATATGTTTTTTGACTCTCAGCACTCAACGAATATTAAGGGATTTTCAGTAAAAGGTAGGCACTACTCTTTTGGGTGAAAGAGCCGTAATCACTGCAGCTGAGAGAAAAAATGAATCGATTCTATTTCAGCTGGCAGCTGTGCAGCTATGAAGCTCCATAAGCTTACTGTAGAAACAGAATCACTGCAGCTGTGCAGCTGCATCTCTCTCCAGCTGCGCATTTAAACACAATGAGCTGCACAACAGCTGCAGCTGCTGTTGTAGCGTCGTTACTCCAAAGCAGAACGAAATTCTCGGATCCACGGTAAAACTTTAGCCAAATGATCCTCCAACACTCTTCGCTTTTTGGCCACTCATCGCTTTGAGTATTTCCTCCAAATTGCTCTGCATTTTAAAGTTTTGGTTTTAGTTTAATTTTTGTTTTCTTTTTCGTTTCCTTTTATTTGTCAAAAACATATGTTTTTGACTCTCAGCACTCAATGAATATTAAGGGATTTTCAGTAAAAGGTAGGCACTACTCTTTTGGGAGAAAGAGCCGTAAGCACCGCAACTGAGAGAAAAAATGAATCGAATCTATTTCAGCTGCGCAGCTGTGCAGCTGTGAAGCTCTATAAGCTTATGTGTAAATTTTGAGCTGAGCTGCACAGCTGCAGTGATTCTGTTTCTACAGTTATTCAACTGGATGTTGATCAAATGCGTATGGACGCGTTTAGAAATATTTTGGTATACCCATAAGGTGCTACGAAAATATGCTAATGAATGCGTGTATTGATATTTGATAATATTTATAAAATCATAGCAAGATAAAGGAGTATAAGCTAAAATTTTTTCATGGGTTCAGAAATGTGTAAGCAAGTATATGAATCAGAAGTGAGTTTTGTAATTAATTTGTTAATAATTAAATACAAGTCAAGTAGTCACATAACTATAATTGCAATCATATGAAATTGATCTGCATGAGTTAAGCACATTTAATGTTTATAAAAATATATTCAGCTGCTAATGAAATTAAATTCAAGAAGCAATTCTGGGAAATTTTGAAATTTATTTTGGATTTAGTTTAGATTTAGTTTTATGAGTTTAGATTTATGAGTTTTTGAGTGCATTTAACTAAAAGAAATAAATAATTACAAAAATGTGCACGCTAACAATTATAAGTGCTTATAAGTATTTATAAGTACTTCTTGTAAGTACAGGCCCGAGTAAATATACAAGTACAACCCTTAAATAAATGTTTTGCTTAAATACAAAAACTAAACGAATGTAAATAAACTTGAATAACTGTGACGAAATGTGAAGTAGAGTAAGTTAAATTGAAGCGCTTGTACTTTCAAAACCTTGTGGCTTAGCCTTAAAAATTTAGCTTGGCGTATTTTATCTTACTTTATAAAATGTTCTAAAAGATTTTCTCTTTGCTTGCTCTTGCCCTTCTTGAGCGAAGATGCTTGTTCGTCGAAAATGAATGAGGAACAATTAAGAATGTTGCCATATTACAAGCTTTCTCTATCTTTCTTTATATGCCTTGTACCATTTTTATCTCTGTCTGTATAACTGAATCTTTAGTATTTTTTGTTATAATGCATCAGGAAGAAGGCAGTTGTGGTGCATGGGGCACAAGGAAACAGCGATATCGTATTTGAAATTGTTCGTTCGCTTTAAATTTCATAGTGCGAGTGTTGTACCAACATGCTCGTTGATTTCATGTGTCATAAACAGGTTTAACAAATCTTTTAATGTAAGAGCATAGATGAACAAAATGTTTTGTAAGAACATAAAGCTTTCGAAAGCGTTGATTTCCAAGCACAGCAAAAATAAAAAACTAAGATTTTCAATTGATTTTAAAGGACCCTAAAGAAAATCTTAGAACAATAGTAAATTCTAACCCGAAAAAAGCATAACTATTTTTGTTACTCGAAAATGATGAAAAGATGCTTAAATAGCAAAGACTGGTTGACGAAGGGAAGGATGCTCGTCCATACGTTAAGAATTTATATTGTCTGTAAAACTGTAATGTTTATTAGCAGCCGTTGTATGTTAAATAGAGTAAGAAATAACATTATTTATATAATAATATAAAAATAATATAATAATATAATAATAAGTTATTTCTTACTCTATGGTTAAACGAACAGCAGCAAAATCAAAATCTCTTCCAGCAGTGTCGTCTATAATTTGAAAAAAGCAAGCAAAATAAAAACGAAAGGTAGTGGAAAAACAAGAGTGAGGAGAGAAGTATTTTGAACAGATTCCTCCTCCATCCCTATTGATGTCATTTTTATGGTGTCACCACTTTATAAACGACATATATTTTAACATTTTCTTATATCTAGATATTTGCGTTATCATTTGCCTTACCCTAGGGAATTTGGTGAAGTAAATTGGTGAAGTTTTTGTGCGTGTTCTCTGTAGATTTTTGTCAATGGTTTTATGTTATTCTATATTATTGCAGAATGATAAATTTGTTTCATTACATCAAAAATAGTTTTAAATTGTTTTGTTTCCATCAAGCTATATATATACATATATATATATATATATATATATATATATATATATATATATATATATATATATATATATATATATATATATATATATATATATATATATATATATATATATATATATATATATATATATATATATATATATATATATATATATATATATATATATATATATATATATATATATATATATATATATATATATATATATATATATATATATATATATATATATATATATATATATATATATATATATATATATATATATATATATATATATATATATATATATATATATATATATATATATATATATATATATATATATATATATATATATATATATATATATATATATATATATATATATATATATATATATATATATATATATATATATATATATATATATATATATATATATATATATATATATATATATATATATATATATATATATATATATATATATATATATATATATATATATATATATATATATATATATATATATATATATATATATATATATATATATATATATATATATATATATATATATATATATATATATATATATATATATATATATATATATATATATATATATATATATATATATATATATATATATATATATATATATATATATATATATATATATATATATATATATATATATATATATATATATATATATATATATATATATATATATATATATATATATATATATATATATATATATATATATATATATATATATATATATATATATATATATATATATATATATATATATATATATATATATATATATATATATATATATATATATATATATATATATATATATATATATATATATATATATATATATATATATATATATATATATATATATATGAGTGTGTAAACAAAAGCGGTAAAGAGCGGTAAACAAAATATGTAAGGTCGACTTCTAAGGTCAGTATTAATTTATCGGTGCTTACGGCTCATCTTCGAGCGTAAAAAGCAAAGTCGAAATAAAGATTACATTAAAAAAATTTCCGCATACGGAAATTGTTGTTCCAAAAATTGGGAGATGTATCTCATCTATTTACTAGAATTTAATTTTAATTTTGTTACGGTTGTAGAGTATTATGTAGATCATGCCTAGCACTAAGTTGGCATTTTTACATGGTTACTGATTCATTTGTTCCTCTCATAGCATATGTCCTTAAATAGTTCTCAGTTTCCCTTTTCGTCTATAAAAGTTATTCTTTTTTTCTCGTTAGTACGAGTTCATTCATCCATACATTCGAGTATGCCCCCACTTAATTCTAAAATTTCTATTAATCATTTTAATGTGCGTTTCTTATAAGAAATTAAAGCTTGGATAAAATTTGTAACGAACGATCAAAGCTTGAAAAAAAACAACCGAAAAAGTGCATGAGCCAAAAAGCAAATGAAAGAATAAAAGATTGATTTAAGAAGACCACAATAAAACAATTAAGGGTTCTTCGGCCTGGATGAAGCTTATATATATCCACAGGATATGTCCGTATTCCTAGTAGAGACTCGGACCACGCCCACTTTTCGCAAAATAATTTATTATTCGTGGTTCAGTTCTAAGATAAAATTTTGCCTTCAAATACGCACTACAAGCGTAGAAACTGAGCTTCGTATGTTGTTGTGTATGTGTTGTTCTCATCCCATTTCGCCCAATACCAACCTTCCTACCATGACGTAAAATGTTTGTACCAAAGTTCATAACCATATCCTTTTTCGTTTTCTCGCATCCGTGATTTTAACATACAGAAAAACAGATAGACAGTGGGACGGACAGGGCTAAATCGACTCAGGAGATAGTTCTGAGCCAGAATATATATACTATCCCTTACGTGCCGCACCTCCTTTAGTGCATAAGAAGCGAAGGAACAAACTTAATATACTCTAAACTCTTCGGGTGTAGGGTGTAAAATAAAACAATATAAAAAATTAAATTTTAAAAACTGAATTTAATTTAGTTTTAATTTAAATTGAAATTTAATGAGCAATGAATGAATTATTTGTGCACTCTTATTTTTTTCTATATCCCGTCAGATTGTCCTCAGTTATTTCTTGAGTTAATTCATTAACTAAGGCCCTTATTTTGTAAAAAGGAAGGAATGGAAAGACAGCTTCCTTGGATAAAGTCTGGTTTTCATTAGCCATGCATTTGTTTGCGCGCAGAAGAAGCACCCTTAATGCTAAACGACGTCTTTAATGTTACCGAATAAACTTTTACGACGCCGCTTCACTCACACCAAAGCGAAAGGTTTCTTGCTCGCGTTTTGTTTACCAGCTGCTTCGGTACCGTCACTCAACAATATTAGGCTCAGCATCAGGTTTTCGACTGGAATGCACTGGTAGGCACTAACAGTATTTGTTTATTCGTGTCAGCCGAATTTTTATCTATTGCTTATCTACAGGCTTGCAAAGCAGTGAAAAATTAAGGAAAACGCGAAAGGGAAACGGAGAAACGCCTGCGTTTCGTTTTACATAATAAGATCATAAATCGCAGTGAATATTTTTATTAGTATATACGAATTTCGTTTTCTGATGTTTTGATTCCTTGTTTGATTTTTCGCACCTTTGTGTTTATTAATTTCATTCTCATATTTTTATTCAACTCCAACTTTATTTTTGTACCTCCTTGCATTCAATCGAAGCATTGAGAAGAATAGAAGCAATATTTTCTAAGGGACTAATCAAAGTGAGCAACTGATTTCTTCCTTCCTATCTCCCCTCTCTTCCAACAATTGACCAATGCTTGAGAATATAAGTGGCTTTGTATGCTGTGCATTTGCATGCATGTATATTTAGCGGTTATCGTACGATTTAGCGGTTATCGGTTTTTTCAATTAAATTAAATTCAGCTCCGGAGATACGAATATCCACTAAATAATTTTCAGTATTTGGGTAGTTGTACATTTATCATTTTTCAATATTTAAAGCTGCTACACCAGCGTAAAGGTAGGTATTTTTTATAACTGTAGACTTATGTGCAAGTGAATGGCTGTGTGTGCATGTGCTTTATGGGCTTTAATTAATGTTTGTGTGCTCCTGTTTTCCTGTTTTTATTATCTGTGAAATTTTTAATTACCTTTGACTGTAATTAAACATTGCTGCTCATCTCATCATGTATATAGAAGCATATTCACATGCGCACTTATATGAGTTACGGTATGTGAATGTGTATAAGAAAATTTTATAAAAGTATTCAATAGTTAAGCATTAGAAGGTTACATCTGATCATAAATTTCCCTTGTTTTGGTACCCTAATATTTGAACGTTACTTAATCCCTTTTTATATTAATGGGAAATAGTTTCACTTAAATTCATTTTACCTCACTTCAACTTTAATTATGAAGTGTGATAAAAAAGTGACAATATTTTAATATTCACTAATGTATAGAAGATATGAAAAATTTACTTAAAACTTCAGACTAATATTCAGCCGAGGGCTTCGAGACCCCGATAAGAGCCTGGGGCCGGTGATCTCACCCCAACTGGAAACCAAAACTCGATACTAGACATCAGTAGGTAAAGTTGTGCCTAATACGAAGAATTTCGTAGACTGGTAGATTTTGATTTCTTGCAAATTATATTTGTACGTCATTCGGTGACAGATATCCCTTCTTCGATTCCAGCACGAAGCGAACCCCTAACTAATATGTAACATTACATCTTGTAAAATATGCTACAAGCTAACTTAAGTTTGAACCTCATTCAATAGTGATATAGAATAGTGATATTGATATGGTAGCAATTACTGCATTTTAATATTTTGCTAAAAATCAGCATGAATTTTTTCAAAAATAGGCTTTTATCTCGACCTCTGTCATCAATATCACTATTCTATATCACTATTGAATGAGGTTCAAACTTAAGTTAGCTTGTAGCATATTTTACAAGATGTAATGTTACATATTAGTTCTTACTTTATTTAGACGGTAAAATTAAACTTTATCTATCTGAAATATAATAAATGAATGGTCACGTTTTACGGCCTGATACACTGTATCACTGTATCACTGTATTTACGGCCTGTCACGTTTATACACTGATTTTCGAGATTAATTTTAACTTTTGCGTTATAGATTGAAGCCTATTACATAGGCCTAACTTCGCCATTATGGCAATCCTTTCAGTTTATTAAAATTATGAAGCTATGAATTCCTTCTGTCGAATAATTTTGTTAATTATATTAAATTAGTTAATTTTCTTACTAGATTTCCTAGGAGATGCGTTGCAATGTCATTTCAAATTTCTAAGAGTTCCTGAGGTAGAGAAGAAATCCCTGGGTATAATTTTCTAAGGAATTAATACATCAATAAATCTGTATCTCAAAAATTTCGGGAACAAGTAAAAGTTACAGGGTGCCAAACATGAGGAAAACGATGGCAATGGCATCATTATTGTGTTGTTATTGTCTATAAACCCGCGCACAAACAACGATGTATGAGCAGTTCTGCATTATCTAGGTACAAAAGCCAGTATTTATTCTTCCACACTTACCACTGTGCCGTGTGGTAAGAACTCGTGGAGCACCACGCCCCTGCAATTGAAGGAAACTGTAAGTGTAAACTTTTCGAACAGCACTCGTAGATAATTGCATACCGGCCTTTCCAATAGACTCATAACAATTTCGAAGACTAATAGGATTTGAATTTCCAAATCACTTCATAATCTGATAAATCGGAAACAACGACAAGGAATCGGTCCATTGTAGGTCATCAGAAATCTGCTTGAAAATTGTTAAAGAAAATTATCAAAGAAGGGTTTATTTTTATAGGTTCTGTCTTAGATAATTTCCTTAGGTAAAGTTTCTAAAAAACATGTTGCAGCACTAAAATTAATAAGGCAAGCAACCAGTTAGCAAAGAACTATGCTGCATAATACATATTCTTTACCAGAGAAAGCGTATCTTATTTTACGATTGTGTCGGGAGACAGTTTGGTAGGAGACATTGCGTCGAGAGATTAAAGATTTCACTAAATTTACACCGCTTAAAAGATGCATCTTTCCACATCACGTTAGCGGATCGGATACGAAAGAAAAAGTATAAAAAGAACTGAAACGAAATATGAAGACAACAAACATGCTGCCGCCTGCCGCCCTACGTCAAAGACGTAGGTTCATTTCGAAATGAACCAATGTGGTCTCTTATTTGTATTGTCTAAGGGTGAAGGGGAGAAAACTGAAAACAACACGAAGAGTGCCAAATAGAAAAATAGGAAAAAAGGAAAGTGAAAGATGCAAAATGAAAGCAAAAGAAATAGGATCGATTTAGCCTCTTTATAAATTATTGGCAAACCAGCCACGAAAATTGTAGGAGAAAGAAAGAAAGTGTAGAAAAAAACTACAAATTTTTTTATTGCAAATTTTTGATTAGTTTGCTACAACTGCAGTAATTTGTCTAGTTTTCAGTATTGTAGTTTTTATTACAAGATAAAAACTATGCTCAGAATAGGTTTTTTTCTTAAAGAAATATTTACCAAATAGGCCAAAGTGTCATTTCAAATTACCCTGATACAGCCATAGAAAATTGGAAAAAAGAAATAGAAACATAGAAGAAGCAAAAACTACGAACCAGATGTATTTCAGTTCAATTCGTTGCTTTTCTATTTCTGATCAAATAGGGTTAAATGATTGATTATTTTTATTTTGCCTCAAGTGGAGCTGCATTGCCAAAATATTTAAACACCTCTACTTTAATTTAAGGTATTCACAAATAAAATAGTATCTTTAGATATCATAATTATTACCATTAATTTCGTAGATCATTCGTTGATTGGACAAGTTACAGAAATGTGATATTTTAATGAAACAACATCGTCATAACCATCTACAACATAGTTATTGTTATCACAAAAATCGGCGTTGTTATTTTGTTGTTGCTTAAATTAAAGTAAAAATATTCACTTAGGTTGGACACACAATTTTGGACCTTAAGCCTTTTAACTATTATTATTTAACTATAATTACGAACATTGCTATCATTATCGCGCTTGGTGTAACTACTGAAAATAACGACGAAACTAGAAACCTGAAAGTAATTGAAATATAATTAAATCTGACAGGATAGTCATCTCTAGGCTGTATTAATTCATTGTTTCATTGTATCATCTCTAGACTGCATTAATTCAGCGCTTCAATATCAAAAACAATAAAAAACAACAAGAATATCAGAAGAATACAAGAAAATCACACGCTACTACTGTTATGTCGGAAATCTATCGCTGAACGTCAGATATTTGGAGCATTAGTGATGTGAGTTGTTTCCAAACGGTACACAATTAACCACTTTTGACTAATATAAACTCTACCGCCAACCAGTTCGCATGAACATACACGTGCGAATTACGTTATCAATACTTACTGTAATAAAGAAAGAAAAAAAAACAACACAATTTCGGAAGCTCTTCAGAACTGAACTGCTAAACTTTGAAAACATATTTAGTTGCAATAAATATCATTTCTTCTTCATTGATTCCTAACAAGGTTTCTATAACATGGTATAAAACGAGGAGATATTACTCGTATTATTTTAATAACTATTAATATTAAGCAGAATGCGTGTTTACTGAGCAATGGTCTTATCTCTACATTCCTAAGTAATATAATAACCTTGAAAAGTCTTTGCAGATTTCTAAATAAATTTGTATATTCTCTCAATAACGATAAATCCATACTTTTATGACAGACGTTCCGTGTTGGAAACACCACGACGTATGAAATTAAATGGAGTTCTAAAAGTACTCTAAAAATATCGGTCGATATTTTTGAGTAAGGTATATATTTTACTATTAAGAAGAAATCTACAGACTATATGTGGTTCTATTGGATATTTCGAAGAGACCTGGAGTAGCTCATTCTGTCGGGCGAATTTTTTCCTATTTCACCAACACCGTAAGCAATATATTGTTTAAGTGCAATTTATAATTACTGATATAGCATCCAACTACACTGGCACTCAAGAGAGTTTATAGAAATGTGGAATTGCATAACCAAAGTAATCTACAAATTATATTGGAGAATACCAGTATTTTGTATTAGTTCTGCAAAATTCAATATTAAAATTTTAAAATTTAAAAGTACCTCATACCCCAATTTTAGATATTTTCCTCTTTTCCACTGTCCTTCCGTGAATTTGTGAAAGTGTGTGTGGGTTGCTGCATAAGTGCGAAAAATACGTGGGAAAAAGTGTGCATGTGCGCTCCTTGAGTATGCTACTGTTTTATGATGACAAACTTTTGGCTGATGATTTTTACTTTTGGCTCGTTTCGCTGCATTCTTAGTTCATATTTTCTTCAGTTCCTCTAACTTCAGTTGAGTTGACTTCATATTTTTTCCATTTCCTTCATTTTCTTCATACAACTTTTCTTACCGTTGCTTTACATTTTTCATTCGTTCTTCTTCTTTCCTCTCATTTCTTCTTTCCTCTCATCTCTTTACTGCAGTCTTTAATTTTGATATATTTCTGCCTATCTGTCACATCAATCGGATTAGTTCTTCTGTCTGACACCCGCGTACACATTATGCGAACATATATTAATGTGTGCGTGTAATATTCGCATTTTGCGAGAGAGTATGTTTTTAAATGAATACATCTTTGTCTGACTTGTACGTGTTGTAATAATCACAAATTTCGGTTGGTACTGCCACAATTATTGCCGTTTCTAGACGACTGTGTTTTGATGGAGACAATAGCGTCGACGGTAGTGTACTAAAAGAAGTTTGTTATTCGGTATTGGCTTTGATTCTCTCTTCGAGAGGATTGGAATAAAGATATGTTTTGCACATTTTTTCCTTATTTTGGTGTTTAGTGATGAGAGCTCCAAACCTTAATTAGAAGTGGATTTAAAAATAGTTGAGAAGCTATCAATAGAAAACTCGTAGGAGATTCCTTGATATTTGAAAAAATATAAAAAAATATTTGTCAAATATTGTATAATTATATAATTTTTGTTATTTATTTCTACTTTAAGGAACAATAACTTTTTTGGAAGTTACTTCTTTGACGTTTTATACGTCAGTAAATAGGAGTTTAAATAGCATTTTAATGCATAATTGTCATTTGTAATAAATTTTATATAACTAAATTTCCTCTCAAATTTAAGTTTCCATATCTGTGCTATTAAGGATATATTCCCAATAATTTTCAGCGCTGCTTATGAGCCATTCATATTCTATTCCACACAAAAATATTCCTGCAATGTACTTACAATTGATAATAATAAGCCACTTACCGATTGCAATCTTACACCTTATTTTATGCGACCGGAAATAATCTATTCTTCAGATAATTATTTTATTAAAAATAGCGCAATATTCTGCAATATAAAAATTCATATTAAGGATTGTGTTAAATATTTGTTATTTAATGATCTATAACATTTTACAAACAATGTCAAAAACATGCCGATCTAACGCTATCTAACGCTAAGTGCTTCTGATAAGAAAATGTTTTGTATTTCTTGACACCCAAAAAAGAGAAACTTACTTATTTTAGATAGGTAGACGTTATAAATATAAACCATCAATCGAAATCCATTTGAAATTGTTTTTGTTATCGTTCTTCCTCAATCTTTTTTGATGAGCCCTTGCGCAACAGCCTCCCCCCTGCTCTGTTTACCGTTCTTTTTCTTTTTGGTTCCAATAAAAGATTTGCTTTGAGCCGCATTTAATTTGCCGCAACCATAAGAAATCGATATTTCATTAGGAAATCCTTTATTCTTTTTCTATTATATCTTTCTTATCGACTCATTCCATTATACGAGCACCGATATGTATTCGTTTCTTTGATTATTGCCCTTTGCATTCATCCGTTCATTCATTTCCTTAATGAATAACGCAAAGTTAGAAGCATTGCAGACCAAAGGAAGTTGAGATCATAACAAAAAACGGCGATGGTACCTCGTGGCAGTTGTGGGATTATATGTACAAACGAATAAACGAATAAACGATTGAATAAAGGAATGTCTGAATGTCGTAATGAAGTAATAAATAAACGGATGGTTTGATGGTAAGACGGTTGAAATAAATGAAAGAATCTTATTACGAACATTTTTAACAATATGTCATTACATATTATAATCCGTCAAGGTTGCAACCTTCCTCATTTTAGATTATCTTCTATTAATCTGGTTTTCTATTTATTTTGGATTCGCGTGTTTATTATACAAACTGTCCCTAACTAAAAGGAGTAAACAATCAGACGAAAGTTGACGAAAAAAGTCGACCAAGAGGAGGAAGCACGAAAACAATAGCACGATATTCGTATAAAACTTCAATAAATTCAGCCCGGCAAACAAATAATATATTCCTAAGGAAGAAATGCAAGTAACGGTGCTATCTTCGGTCTGGACGAAGCTTAAACACGCTACATCCACCAGGAATACGGATATATCCTGGTATTCCTGGTAGACTCAGTAATTAACAGCATATTTTTGCGATGGCGTTTTTTATAAATTATAGTTTATTTGTACATATATTATATACTAACATAAAATTATACTTTTATAATTAAATATATCTACAATTTGAATTTAATAAAATAATGCGTAAAATTTAATAAAATATTACAACAAAATAAACTTAATCAATACTTTGAACAGTATCGTCATGATAAGTGTGCACAGTTTCATACGTTATGGCACTTATCTTTTGATCCGAAAAAGTCCATAGAGTTCAAACGCAATCAATTTGCGTTCCATCATTGGATCACGCCCACTATTTGTAAAATAATTTAGTATTCGTGGTTTAGTTCCAGGATAAAATTTTGTCTTCAAATTCACATTACACACGTTTGAACTGAGCTTCGCATGTGCTTATATTCATATTAGATATCAATAGTAGGCGTGGTTCTCATCCGATTTCGGCCTTTTTTCATACCAACTTGCTCACAACAACGGAGAATATTGTGCCAAATTTCATAACATATTATGCTGTTTCATATTTCTTTTAGTTTAGACAGACAGACTGACGGACGGACGTTCTGAATCAGCTGAACCGGCTCAGGAGATGGTACTGAGCCAGAATATATATACTTTTCCGTAGCTGCCACACCTCCTTTAATGCGTTACAAACGGAGGAACAAACTCACAAAAGAAGTCTCCTCAAACTCAATACACAGTCATTATTTTAATTATGCCCTAACTAAAAAGATGACTATGTATTGAGTTTGAGGTGACTTCTTTTGTGATTACGTCACAAAAAGCATTGCAGTTTAATATTGAAGAAATCATCATATTTTGCCTTTATAGTTGTTAAAGAAATTATCACATTTATTTATAAAATGACTCTTGCGATCCTCGTGAAATCAATGTGAATTATACTTGAAAGCAAATTCACCTTCTAAATTTAATAAAAAAGTTTTTACGAAATAAACGGGTCAACATACCAGCAGACGTTAGCGATATCTCGTAAACAGTTGGAGAAAATAAATAAAATAAAATTTTATACGGGTCATAAAGTTTTTTAGAAATGGTGTAAAATGTTAATATGCGCGATCCGCCCACTCGAGTATATACGAGTATAAATTGGCTATATCTTGTTAACGGTTATAGATGGTAATGTAGAATCCAAATTTATAAGTATTTAAACATTACCTTGGACAAGAAAAATGTATTTATATTTTACTAGGGTAGTAGCGTATTCGAGTATCGGCCAGACAGAAGTCATATTTGTATGTCTCTATTCTCAATTTCACTTTTGTTTTGCATAGTCCTTTTTCTCTTCTATTTTTGATAAGCTTTACTGCATAAATCAAGAACCCTGTGTCTTCTACAACATCGTAATTACTTTTCGTTCTACATTGCTATTGTAGTTTCTATTTTGACCTTATTGTGTTGCTGCAATCCATGACGCCGTTTCATGTTCTATTGTTATTGCCGTTTTTAAGAAAGCGTTCAATTAGCTTTTTAATGTTAGTTAAGCTATTTGCTTCTGCGCTCATGTTTATCTATATGTTCTGTAGATGTGTTTATTGTTTCATTGTTATTGTATCTATTATTCCGTGCTAACTTAGTAACTGCTAATAATATTTGTTAACAAAAGTTTCTATAAGGGTCTTTTAAATGCGGTCTTCTTTGTTTGCTCGAGCTATTTATGGGAACGCCTTTCTCTAACCATGGAAGCAATGAAAGAGAGGATTGAGATACCTTAGATACTTTCTTTTCTATTTATCTTTAATTCGCATTCCTCATTTATATATAGTAATGTTGTATCTCAGGTCATTGTCTTTATCGTTGTTTCTGCTGCTTTTGTTGATTATGGGCATTGTGCTTGTTCAGCTTTTGAGTTTATATTAATTCAAAAAAATTTGTAGAAATTTCTGCTTCTCTTCTAGAAGCGGTGCTTCTTTTCCACTAAACAAAACTTGTACATTTCACACCATTCGGCCATTTAAATCAAGTTACATTTTTCACAATAATTTGGTTTTGAAGAAAACTTTTGTACGAGTATTAAACACAAAATCTTTTTTTTTCATTTTCCAAAACTTTAAACTAATATGTGAATCGAGAGTTATAAAAGATATCTTCCAAGTGGTGGACCATGGTCTATTTTTCTCTTAAAGGCTTGAGAGCGACCGATCAATATTTTTCACCATTTCTTTTATAATAAAAGTAGCACACCTTTTATTCGGCAGGCGGTAGGCTGACCTTGCAATATCCTATCCTTTTAATAACACATTC
>OZ016501.1:38661005-38698505 GCA_963966595.1 Physocephala rufipes
ATATAATATATAATATATATATATATATATATATATATATATATATTATATATATATATATAATATATATATATAATATATATATATATATATATATATATATATATCTAATATATATATATATATATATATATATATATATATATATATATATATATATATATATATATAAATATATATATATATATATATATATATATATATAATATATTATATATAATATATATATATATATATATATATATATATATATATATATATATATATATATATATATATATATATATATATATATATATATATATATATATATATATATATATATATATATATATATATATATATATATATATATATATATATATATATATATATATATATATATATATATATATATATATATATATATATATATATATATATATATATATATATATATATATATATATATATATATATATATATATATATATATATATATATATATATATATATATATATATATATATATATATATATATATATATATATATATATATATATATATATATATATATATATATATATATATATATATATATATATATATATATATATATATATATATATATATATATATATATATATATATATATATATATATATATATATATATATATATATATATATATATATATATATATATATATATATATATATATATATATATATATATATATATATATATATATATATATATATATATATATATATATATATATATATATATATATATATATATATATATATATATATATATATATATATATATATATATATATATATATATATATATATATATATATATATATATATATATATATATATATATATATATATATATATATATATATATATCTTAAGCGGTAAATTGCAAAATGAGATTTCAGGTTGAAATATCCTTCCCAATCTGAAGAACAGATCTACAAACACTGGTTCACTTTACTGGATTTACTGATTGATTGATTGATCGCCCATTTTTGACACCCGGTAAGGCCGAGGACATACTTGTATATATAAGATGCCATAACGATCGTACATCATTAATTGTTTTCTGTGATGGTGGCCTTTATTGCCTATGGGCAGATTATGTTAGTTTTAAAGAGTTTTTGCTTTAGACGGCGAACGCGAGAGTAAAACTTTGACATAAAAATCACTATGCAAGCTGAAAGAATTGATAATCGTTAACTGATAACAACTTTAGAAACTAGGCGTTGTTTAACGTGGTGCAATTTCATTGTCATTCCCTGGGACAAATATTCTTGCCAAATATTATGATAAATCCTAAATCCACTCTCTTATCCTTAGGTGGAGGAAATCTATTGAAATACATTGTAATATATATTCATAATTACAACCATTAGTAATATCCGGCCAACAAATATGTTTCCCATTTTTTGCATCTGCTAAGATTATTGTCTAAGTAATTGTTTCAGAATTTTAGAACATGATGTAAAAATTTTCAATTTAATTTTACTAAAATTTTGAAGAGAACGTTTTTCTTTGCTGCCTTACATATAAATATCACAACAATAACATGCCACTTTAATAAGCTCTTTTTAATTCTCCAAACACACTTTTTGGCGTTGCTTTTGTACAAATTCTTAACGATTATACATTGCCCAATAGTAAAGCCTTAAATCCTTAATCCTTACTTAAAGACTAGTGAGATTTTGAATTTAATGCCTGCTTTTTCCAGTAGTGTGATAGTGACCTTTATTGCCAATGGGCAGATTACATTAGTTTTAAAGTTTTTGCTTTAGACAGCGAACGCGAAAGTAAAACTTTGACATGTGAAGTTAGTACACTTTTTTTGTAGAACCTAATTGGAAAATGCCCATCTTAGATGCAAACTGGAGAAAAAACGTTGCCATGTTTGCATAAAATGTAATCGTTAAACACAACAAATATTATCCTTAACATAAACCCGGTACGAGTTTCATTTCAAAAGGCACACACTTACTTATATAATTCAATGGTCAAATAGTATATCTTAATGTGAATGTCACGAGTGTAAGCTTTTTACCTGAATCAGTTATTAAAAAAATAGGAAAATACGTACATTGAAAAAACTAAAGATCGAAAACGATTTCCTATTTTAACCCACAACATTTTTACATCGATATACTGATTCTAAGCAATTACTGCGGTTTTCTTTTTAGTACGATTTTGGTCGTTTTCGTGGAATAGTGACCTAAACCGAGGTAAAGGTACTGTGTCGACTTTTTGTCCTTCAGTTTTCCAGGAATCTATGAATTTGGTTCGTTGCAGTAAAAATACATTATCCATGTTGCGTTGCTATATAGTATTAAATAATTTCAAAATCAATACAGAGTAATCATGACTTCACGGCGCATTTATGTGCATTCTAAACTCTACATGTGTAATGCGTACCGAAATCTACGCTGATTAACTTATTTTACAAACATGTAGTTAATTTTACATAGCAGATCATGCAATCAATGCTTTGAAAGTTGGTTACGTTCCTGACTATAACTCAACTGCGGCATAGCCAAGTGTACCATCCAAGTATTCCATGAGAAATGTGATTCAGTACCTAGAGAATACGATATTATGATCCAACATATTTTGAACTTGCAAGAAATTGTCTAGAATTATTCGAATGAAATTTTTAGGCAACACAGAGAAAAGTCCCGCCTAACACCGGATATACATTTTTTCTTCCGGCTTTACACTTTTGGAGATATCGTCGTCCAGTTCACATTCAATTTGTAAGAAATTGTCCAAATTCGAATGAAATTTCCCTGCAACATAGAGGAAGGTCCCACCTAACACCCTGTATTCACCATTTAACACCATTGACTGTCTACTAACGGTTTGCCAGATATATATTTTTGTACTCCTTTTTATACTCATTTGGAGTAAAACCGGAAGAAAAAGTTGTATATCTGGCAAAGCATTCGTAGACAGTCAATAGTGTGAATACAGGATGTTAGGTGGGACCTCCCTCTGTATTGTAGTAATTTCATCCTAATAACTCTGGACAATTTTTTGCAAATTGAAATCTGTTGTTGAAATACATAGTTTCGTTTCAAAAAAATATAACATTTGCTTTTAAAAAACTGCTTTAGGAAAGAACACCCTAAATTAGATTTGTTCTAAAGTTTTAAAAAATGTAAATGGTCATTATATTTCCTGCAACTTATTTATATTTAGTTCCCTCAGTAAGAAAAGGAAAAAAGATTATAAATATAAGTTTAAAGTTTACAAATGTGTAATTCATAAGGAAAATGCAAGTGGAGTTCCATCTCTCGTCTATACAAGGAAACCATACATGACAATAATTAGAATATTATATCAACGACCTAAACCAATAGTTGGATCTCAAGGGTTTTAGTCTCCGCTTTGATTTCATGCCTACTCGAGATTATATGGCAGCCCTATTTTTAAAAGCCTCCAAAAACGTGTACCCAAAACAAGTACTAACTTCACGTCGGTCTTTTTACTCAGTCAGCTTTAGATTTATACCTTGTACCCAGCGGTTATTTTTATATCTCTTGGTAGAAGGAGTCAATGAATATAAGAATTGGCCCATGCCTGGTGCTGTTAATGAGAGGACGTGTAAGAACTTTATCAACCCGTGGAGTGACCTTACGGCCAAAATTTGATTTACAACTCCATCTCAAGCAGGCCACTCACAGGACTGAAGTCGCAAATAGAAGAGAACGACCGGAACAATCTCCATGACTTTTTGAGCGAATCAAAAATATCTCGCAGATCGCATGAAAATCGGTATACTTATATGAACACTGAACCATCACCAACGACATTCTTGACGTAAATTCTGACAACTTGGATTTAAAAATTAAATTTCACCGCCTCACAGTGGCTGGAATTTAAAAAAGGCGGTCAAAAATTCATATCTTCTGAATGCATTGGAATTTTTGATGCGGTTTTTTGCATTGTTTAGGTTGAACCTTTAGCTTCAATTTAATGCTTTGTTGATGAAAATCGACAGGAGTAATGTGAGAGTAATGATGCATTGAAAAGAAACCATCTCCGGTTTTCCTTGAATTTTAAGATAACAATGATGTTCAAAACCTGAGAAATCCTTTGAAATCATGGATAATGGAAAGATTTATGTATTCTTAATTCAAAAAAAATTATTAAAAATTTTAATATAATATAAGGTATGCACATGTGCGGTATTAATATACGCCCATATAATATATTAACTAAAAGAAATAAATAAATAACTAACTATAATTAATCAATAAGTGTAACTAAATAGTTTAATAGTTTAACTAGCTTATTAATTAACAACAATACTTATATTAATAGCACAAACATTATTTTTCGTTAACTTACCAAGAGATCTTTTGCGTCATTGTCCAATTCAATGGATGTTGATTTCCATTTTTGGCGAATGCTGGACAAATAAGGATCCGAAGTGCACAATAAAATCATAAGTAAATCTTCATTGGCGCACTCTATTGATATTTTTCTAGTGTTGTGCTCACGAAAATATCTGTAGGCTTTATTTCTTTTCTCCTGGGCTTCTTCCGAGAGATCTCCGATTGGTAAAATATTATGTTCAATAATTTGCTCACCATGATACAGAATTTTGTGTACTGTCGGAGACATGTTTTTCCAGGGATACTTTTTTAAGTGAAGTTGTGCAGTTTCCTTTGCGTATTGGCCGAATTTTTTTGCATCAATTTATTTGCTGCATGATATAACTTCGCAAATTATCTGAAATCTTTTGATTAACTCAAAATCTACACCTGTTATGTGTGCTGCTGCTTCAGGGTCTGAGAAGAATCTTCTGGCCGTGTTTCCGTCATTTGTGTTTCCTTCTCCTTGTTTAGGTTGATCTATTATAAGCCCCAGTTGTCGATATTGCTCTTGTATTTCTCTTTTTTTTTTGTTTCCTTTTTTGGTGGTTTTCTTCATTGCCTCTTACTGTCCCTGATGCTCCGAATTCTAAGTCGTAACTCAGTTTAAGGATATGTTCCATAAATCTTATTCTGGTATGAAGTGGGGACATTCCAAATTCGTACTCTTTGGGGGCATTGTCTTCTGGTGGTGTTTGGCTTAATTTGCTCGTAATTTGATGACATATTATACAGCTCGATGATCCTTTGCCATCCACTTTGCCATCCTTTGCCATCAATCATTGTCAGAAGGAGTTGGAAATGTATTTCAATACTTTGACCACAGATATCGAACTGTACAGGTTCCAGTTGATTGATTTGACTTCTGATTTTTTTCAACTTCTTGGTTTATGAGGTCTTTGGTCTCCTTTTGAAACATGAATTTCATTGGGCGACAATATCTTGTTGAAGATGGCATTTCATTTTTCCACACATCAGTCCATGTCGTTCTGCGATCGCATTTTTTCTTAATCGTAGTGGAACAAAGGATACCATGAATAAATAAGCATCTGATGAACAATCTGAGTTATATTGTTTATACTGCTTTTGTCCTGATGACCCATCACAGCTCCATTTGCAAATCAAGGTAAGACAGCAATTTCTTAGGCTCTTCAAATATTCACCATCCAGTGTGACTAATAACCTTTGAGCAGTATGCTTGAGTAGGTCCTTAAGTTGTACTTCTGCCGAATTCGCTGTGACTTCTAATGTGTCCTTTGGTGGTAAGCAGTCTTTCTTAACTAACACTATGACCTCGTATGAAGGAAAAATGTTGCATTTCTTTTCCTTTGTTCGTTTGCGTAGTTCGACAGTTTCAGGTCCAAAAAAGGCCAATGCTTCTTGTGGAGTAAATTTCTGTTCTTCATTTGGAGCCTCGATGTTTCTTAAAATTATTTTCGTTCGCCTAAGGCTCGCCACCACAGTCTTTTCGATGATTTCCACTTTATTCTTTTTGTTAGGTGATGGCCGCAGTTGATGAATAAACGAGTCCTTTATAGTTTTTTGTGTGATAGCGTTGTTGATGATACCAAGTTTCCGCCTTTTCGATCGTTCGTGGCAGTCTTCAATTGGGTTAACTGGTCGTCCCTTCATGCCTGTGTGTTTAGTAGCTGAAACTGCGTATTGAAAATCTAGGGAATTGCCTAACCATTTTTCGCTGAGTTTGTACAGATCGGTTTTGTTCCTGTAAAACTTCTTGTAGCGGGCTTTTAAATGTAATAGAAAATTCTCAATTTTTTTCATATGAATGTCCATCTTTGCTCTATCGCTTCGAGCAAAATACGAATGCTTTGTTATGTGCGAAACTAAATCTGCATCTTCCTTTCGGGAGAAATAAATGTCCGCAAGATCGTTGTAAGTGAAGCTAGCCATTACGTGAATAATAATGAGGAATGAACTTTTTATATTCCTATAAATACTATTCCTCCACATGCTGATTGGCTTTTCAAACCTTTTATGGGTATAAAAAATAGCGGACAAAAAAATGCGAAATTATTATTACACATAATAATCCTTTACACGCGGGCTTTATTCTTACCTGGTTACCTCTACCTAACTGGCACCCCTAACTACCCACCTACAACCCACCTCGTAGCCTTAAATACCTGTTTATGGAAAAAAAACTTCAAATTAGTTCTGAAATGGTGCTACTTTTCTACCTAACGTAAATTTTTATATCCTGTTCCCTTACGAGGTAGACTCGTAAGAATCGCTCCAGCTGCCAAAACTGCAAGTAACTGCAAACAAAAAAGGTACGCTCCTTTAGAGGCAGGTTCCCTCATGCGAAAATCTAAATTTCCCTTTGGAGGTTTTTGGAGGATTTTATATAAGCTTGGAAAACTGCAGAATTTCCCCTATTTTTTACAAAAACCTGTTATAGCTAAAATCGAAATTTTCACAGAATTTAAAAATACATCGTCCAAAATATTTAACAAAAAACCTGAAGCTACTATCTTTAAAAACTACTGAAATATAAGTATTTAAAAACTGAAAACGTGATATGAAATGTGCAGATTGAAACCAAAAATCGAAAAAGAGTGTTTTCAACAGCCCCGTTGGTAGTGAAATAATTAAAATAGAGATCCAATTTTTTGTCTCCTTAGGGTTTGGAGTATCTACTTTCATACCAACTAAACAATTTTTAAATCGGTGATAGTTGAAAAAATGATTTTTGGCCGCGTTTTCAAAATTCCAGCCTGCAGTTTGGATCTCAAGCTAACACCTTCCCAGTTTTGTGAAATTTATGTCACAAAAGTGAGTAGCGCGCCCAGTTTTAACCATCATTGCAACATTTACAAAATTATCTCCTTATTTTAAATAGAAATTTATATAAACTGTAGATAAGCTTTTCATAATTTTGTCCCAACCGCCCCCAAAAAGAAATCATTCACTATCCATAGAGTTGAATACCATCAACTTTATAAGATGTTCAATTATTAAAGCAACGGGAAATTGTTTTGTAACCATAACATATTTATTGTGTACGCTTTTTAATCTCTACAAAAAATCAGTTTGACTATGCGTTTCCTTTTCCAGCGTCCTGCCTCTAAGTGATTTTTTAAATTTCGTAATATAATTTTTCACCGCAAATTAATTTGGTGCACTACCACAGAATCTTCAGGCGTCAGTAAAACTATCCTTTGTTCGCTTTCGAGATTTCTCAGTGGCTCCCTTTCTTTCGTCCTATGATTGCGCCTCACTCACTCGTTCCGTATAACCCAAAAACTGTTGTAACCGAATAATCCAACAAGCAATGACAATGGCAAGCGAATAATGACAAGTTGATTTCAGAACTTCGTTGTCAACTTACTTCACTTACTATATTTCATTCGTTCACTGAAAAAATTGACTCAGCATATTTTTAATCCTTTTGCATGGAGAGAGACAATCTCAGAACACCAGAAGGTATGACAAATTATTTAATCCCGCCATCAACATCCATTGGAAAGGAATAAAATCACGATGAAAACGACGAAGCAAAAGAAAGAAAAGAAGGAAACAGTGCAAGAAATAATTTGAGGCACCATAGAATTACATTCGATGAATAATAAAGCGACGGTTGCTCCAGACAGATTGCTGTCGTGAGTTTTACGTGGACACTTGCCATATTGGCTTAAATCCACGGTGGGTCATACCGCACTGGGCTGTTATATACGTTTTGTATATGTAATCGACAACAAAGGGTACGGTTAAAACCTCTCTAAAACCTCTTCCGGCCCTGCTACCGAAGATTATTAAGAGTGCAACTTCACACTGGGAAACACCAAGATCTCGTGCCCGCGTATCTTTGGGTTTTAATCACAGAAAAAGAAGATAATGCATGGAGCGTTGGCGAATGTAATCAAATGCAAAAATCAAAGTGGGCCGTTCATGCAGTTGCTTGAATTTATTGAATTAAAAAATAGCAGCAAAATCATTCCTCGAATGCAGTAAAATTCATTTTATGAAATGAAATGTAAATAATAAGTTAATAGTTTGTTGGTTTATGTTATTAAAATTTAAACTTAAATATAACATTTTATCCAAATTGAATTAAAACTTTCTTATTTCATTAATACTTATTTAATATAATTAAAAAATATTACTGAAAATATATAAATTCTTACAAGGTTAGTAAAAATTATTCACCATAATCACGAACAAAACTTGATTGCCGAAATCTAACTTTCAAATAATTGGTCTTCGTTTAATTTATGGCTCCGATTAAACCTTGACACCTAATTGTGAATGGCACCGCCTCTTGTTTAGCCTAATCTAGCAACTCGCCAAATATTTTCAACTGATACTAAACACCATCGGGAAGAAGCAAATGCTCCTCAACACTTTCCTGCTTTGAAACAATATTCTTTTTAAAGCGACACCAAATAGCAGACACAATATTAACAAATATAACATACAATATTATTATGAACCGTTTCTGGTGCTCCGTTTATTTCAATTCAATCAATTATTACGTTAGTGAACTATGATTGTATAACTAGTGTGAAGTTAGTACTCTTTTTTAAAGAACCAAATTTGAAAATGTCTAGCTAAGATGCAAATTGGAGAGAAAAAGGGTTGCCATGCTTGCAAGAATTGTAATCGTTAAATACAACAATATATTATCCCTGACACAAACCCGATACAATTTTTATTGCATAAGGCACACAAATTTTATTTGCTTATATGATTCGATCGTAGAATAGTGTAATTTATTGTGAATGTCACGAGCGTAAGCTTTTTACCTAAATCAGTTATTATAAAAATATGAAAACATTAAAAATATATTAAATTGTTTATTAATACGTGACTCTGTGCGAGTAATTTAGTACATCTTACAGTTTTAGGTTTCCCATTTTAAGCCACAGCATTTCAACACCCATATACTAACTCTATGAAGTGCGTTTTCGCGAAATAGCTATATAAACAGAGTTAAAGGCATTGTATTGACTTCTTGTTTTTTAATTTTAACAGGAATCTGTGAACTTGGTTCATTGCAGTAAAAAAGTGTCTTCCATGTTGTGATGTCATATAATATTAAATAATGTTACAGACTAATCATGACTTCATTATGACCAGTTATAAGTAATATTTCACGGCGCCTTTATGCGCATTCCAAAGTCTACATCTTAAAAGTTAAAACAGCAGACCATGCAATCCATGCTATGAAGGTAGGTTCGTTTCCAGACTATAACTCAACTGCAGTATAACCAAGTATACCATCCAAGTATACAAAACACTGCATACTTTTTGGCTGTTATTTTTTTAAAAATGTGATTCAGTACCTACAGAATACAATACTATGGTTCAGCATATCTTGAATTTGCGAAAAATTGTCCAGAGTTATTCTAATGAAATTTTCCTACACTATAGAGGAAGGTCCCACCTAACATCCTATATCCACACTATTGACTGTCTACCAACGGTTTGCCAGATATACTCTTTTATCTTCCGGCGCAACTCTTTTGGAGGTATCGTCGTCCAGTACATATTCAATTTGCAAAAAATTGTCCAGAGTTTTTCGAATGAAATTTTCCTACAATATAGAGGAAGGTCCCACCTAACACCCTGTATTCACACAATTAACTATGTACTAACGAGTTATTCTAATGAAATTTCTCCACAACATAGAGGAATGTCCCACCTAACACCCTGTACTCACACAATTGACTGTCTACTAACCGTTTGCCAGACATACGTTTTTTCTTCCGCCTTTAGTAAAGTCGGAAGAAAAAACGTATATCTGACAAACGGTTAGTAGACAGTCAATTGCGCGAATACAGGGTGTTAGGTGGGACCTTCCTCTATATTGTAGGAAGATTTTAATCGGAAAACTCTGGACAATTTTTTGTAAATTCAAGATATGCTGGACCATAGTATTGTATTCTGTAGGTACTGAATCACATTTCTCCAAAAATAACAGCCAAAAAGTATGCAGTGTCTTGTATACTTAGATGTCTTGGTTATGCTGCAGTTGAGTTATAGTCAGGAGCGGAACCTATTTTCTTAGCATTGATTGCTTGGTCTACTATTTGAACTTTTTAGATGTAGACTTTAGAATGCACATAACGGTGAAATATTACTATGACTGCTCAATATGAAGTCATGTTTACTCTGTAAAATTATTTAATATTGTATAAAAACACAACATAGATAATATTTTTTTACTGCAATGAACCAAGTTCATAGGTTCTTGGAAAAGTGGAGGAAGAAAAAGTCAACACAACGCTTTTACCTTGGTTTAGATCGCTATTCCGCGAAAACGCACTACTCAGAGTTAGTATATTGGTGTAGAAATGCTGTGGGTTAAAATAGGAAATTTAGAGCTGTACGATATACTAAATTACACGCACAGAGTCACGTATTAGTAAAGTATCAATGTAGATGGTGTATCCCTTTAATGAGAAGTGTAACCGGACATAGATGTGAAGGTCAACAGTGATCCTTAGCTTCCAAATGATGTGAAATAGAGGCTAGCTTCTCATTTATTCAATTCAGATTCATGTCATGGCTTGCTATTATAAACCAGAACAAGAATATTATCAAAGGAAGTGGTTGTAAAATTACTCCTTATGAAGAAAACAATTGTCAAATGGAAATATTATATATTGCAAATAAGGCGCGTCTAGGAAATATATGTAAGAAAAATTTATAAAATACACTATAAAATACATTAAAATCTTCTATTTCTTACGGTCACTATTATGATTTCGAAACTTGTTGAAATTCGTTGTTCGTTCGTTTCTAACATCGTTATTCACAAGTTCACTTTTTAAGACGACGCCGTCCACCTTCGAGGTTCACCAAAGTGGAAATTTTATTATTCACAAGTTCACTTTTACAAAGGTGAATCTCGAGACGTCGTCGTCTCTATTCTTATTTTGTTCCAGCGCATGCGCAATACATGTGTTTCATTTCATTTATCATCTTGTCATATTCAGTGTGATTTTCACGAGTTTTATTTTATGTTATAAATAAATTTTTAAAATATTTGTAAATTTGTCTTTTTTTCCCAAAATCCTACTAATAAATACATCAATAACAATTAACAAAGTGTGAAAATTATAGAAAGAATCACTATTTCGTGTTTTATTTATTTTTGTGGTCATATTGATGCAAATAATTTTAATCAAAATTATTTACAAATTGGTTTTGCAACTCTGAGTTTTGCACTCAAATCATTTCAATTGAATGGTTTTTAATTCAGTGATCTTACTTTGCGTTTTGTGGATTGCAATTTTTGAATTGCAATTGCAAAAAAAACGCCTCAAATGTGAGCAAGAGTGGGAGAGGATACAAGCAATCTTAAATTGCAATGGTCCTTCCAGTCCAATCACTGATTTTTCCGCAACATATGCAAGGCTTCCGCCGCTGCGCCTCGCCTCTCTTCGTCTTCTCGTTGCTTCAACTTTAAAAGCTCCAGCGCAGTGGAGCTCAAGGAAACAACGGCAGACGTCAAAAGCTTAATAGAGCCGTTTAACTGCATTAAGCTTGAATCAATGCTCGTTAAAGTTTTTTGCGTGTCTGCATAATTAGAAATCTGAAAAAAAATTTTATATGTAGTTTTAATTATTAAAAAAAATAAAAATTGAAATGAATTTGATTAAATTTATTACAATTATATGCCTTTTCAAATAGTTTATGATAATATTATAATAGTAGTATATAACAAAAAGTTTAAATTAAAGGAATATATATAATTCTGTTCTTACACACTTAATAATAATTATAATAATAGAAATAATAAAAATAATGTGTTGACTATTACAATTTTATTATAATTTATAATTTGCATATTATTATTATTATTGCTATTTTATGTTTTATTAAAAATGCACCCAAACCCATCACTCACCTTCCTCAAATCGATTGCACACAGTACTGGTGGACGGTTCCTCGTCTAGAACGGCACGTTTTGGTGGAGAAGAATGGAGAACAATGGAGAAGATGGAGTTGCTCCATTGCCCTTCTCTTCACTGCCACTTTGCCAGGATCAAACGAGGTACCCGATGGTGCGGCCGACCTATGGAGGCGCAACAGGAGCGCAATAGACTCCTCCATAGGCGTCAACGGGTGGTATGTGTTGGGCCCACCACCTGTTGTCACAAACCCAGACGAATTGTCGCCAATTTTTTTTTACGCAAGCCTTCATGTCACGCCAAATCTTCAATACTTAGCATTAATAAAATTTTCAAATATTTTCGCGAAAAAATTAAATCTAACCTTTTTCCATTCGAAAGTGGAACGAGCTGGAGGACCATTAGAATTTAAAATTGTTCGTAATCTCTCCCACTCTTGCTCACATTTGAGGCGATTTTTTTGAAATTGAGGTGCGCCTCTAGCCAGCTCAGAAGAGTTCTCCATCTCCTGCACCAAGAGCTCGAACTGCTTGGAATTTGTAAATTTTGCACTAAAAGAAATAATTTCAATAAAAATAAATAAAAACTGATAATGAAATAATTAATAATTACCTATTTTTTCAACTCCATTTCTGCGCTTAACTGAATGATCACTAACAGCCATTTGAATTATTGATTCGTTACTTTTCACACTTGTTGAAATTTTGAAAAAAAGTGATTCCACTATACTTACGCATTTTTCGTTTAAAAGAAAGCAATCTTGTTTTTCTTTCTCTTTTTATTAATTATATGAGTAAAATTGACAATATCATTAATTTGTATTATAAGTATTGAATTATTTTAATACTAACATTATAATATGTAATTAGTAATAAATAGATGTAAATAATAAATACATTTTGAAAATATGCAATATCATAAAATATTTTGCTTTAAAAATTTTATTTTTATAAGAAGACGACACCTACCTAGGTGTCGTCCAATTTTTAGACGTCGTCGTCAATGATGTCGTACTTGTGAATAATCAATCTCACATCGTTCCTCAGAGCTCGATGTAAACAAACACGTTTGTTTGGACGGCGTCGTCTTAAAAGGTGAACTTGTGAATACTAATCAAAAAATTGCCGAAAAAACTAGTTCTTGACGACGTCGTCTCTGAAAAAGTGAACTTTGAATAAGGGTGTAAAAAATATTTTCACAATTGATTTTGAAGAACTGGTTTAGGAGAGAACAGCCTAAATTGGTTTTTTCCATAGTTTTAAAAGAAGTAAACAGTCAATATATTTCCCGCAAACAATTTATATTTAGTTCCATTAGTAATAAGAAAAAAAATCTATAAATATAGGTTTAAAGTTTACAAATGTGAAATACAAAATTTACTTAATACTAGTTTACTTAATAAAGAGCTCCATCTCTCGTCTACACAAGGAAACAACATATGACAATAATTAAAATATTATATCAACGACCTAAACCAATAGTTGGTCTCAGGGGTCTTTGTCTCCATTCTAATAGCATTCTGATACCTACTCGAGATTATATGGCAGCTCTATATTTAAAAGTCTCCAAAAATGTGTACTCAAAATAAGTACTAACATCACATCGGTTATTGTATAAGCTGCTGAATACGTCTCATGCTTACGAATTCATCATTTCTAATTACATAAATTCGTAACATGAGGAAATCTCTTTCTTCCCCCATAAGACAAATACTGAACTGAAATGATCTGTTGGCCTCCGAGGATAACTCAAGGGCAGCCGGCCGACCGAACAACAAAAGCCATTCGGTGTTTTACGTGAGTGCCTGCCGTGTTGGCTTAAACTCACGGTGGGCCTACCCACACTCGGGATTACTAGGTAGACTTTGTGAATACCTTATATACTGGCAATCATCAGCCACGGCATCAACTTAGCCCTATTGCGCCATTTGTGTACCTATGGAAGCCTGAGACGTGCAGGACATTCCTCGCAGGTTGACGATCGAGGCCTATCTAAAACCTCTTTAATGCCGGTGTGCTACTCACCGGCATTCTGAGTTGTCGGAGGTCTGCCTCCTCACGCAACTCCACGCGGAGACTCTATGGTCTCTCCCCGCGTATTTTTGGGTAGTACCACAGCCACCACGAAGCTCCCACAAGGGGGCCTACCCACCGATGCGCTGTGTACGTGGGCTTTGGATTAGCGGGGTCGGATTAAGAAACGAATTGAGATGCGCACCACCCGTGGCACCATTTTTACGCCTTTGGTAAGGCGGCGGAACTAGCCTGCATAGTTCCTGGCAAGAAAACTACGTGCAAGCACGACTAGTCACTGCCATTTTGTCGCCATTCATCCACGACGGGCCTGGCACCCGACCGACCGAACAACAGGGAGCGCAACCAGTCTGTTATCCGTAATTTCATTGATGTGAAATAATATCAATTTTATATGAAATGTTATTAAAGCGTATAAAGCCAAATAGAAACATGCCGGAGAAGGAAGGAACAGAAGGAAGCAGAAGGAAGGAACTTATAAAAATAAAATATCATCGAGCAACATTAAAAAAACCGAAAAATCCTTTTAACAAGTTGGACGTTAAGTTAAGCGGTCCTGACGCGATTGTAACGTCCCTGCAGATGTCGAAAATTTTTTGTTTTAGTTTCGATTACGGATTGTTGTTTCAGAGTAATCTCCAAAGACAACAAATTATTTTCACTTTTAGACTCATCAAAGTTTCATAACGAGACCGATAGAATAGGAGAGAATTTTTTACATAAAGAAAAGGTAAACATGCTTTTTGGGGTATTTTATCCCCCTTGGTTTTATTTTAATGAACGGTATTTAAGGCCATTCTTAATGGCCCTCCCAAAGAATTTCAATTCAAAAAGCATTAAGGTAAACATTTTTATAAGTTACATTTTTCTCGAGTTTGCTCTGCCTTGTCAATGTCATTATCTCCTTTACTAAAATCCATTCGTGATTATTTTTTGGGGAACTAATTCTTGTTCGAATTGTCATTCCTTTTTAATGAAAAATTTGTTTTACTAATTTATATTGTTATTATATTATATCAGGAAATTTACGGAAAACAGTGAGGGTGTTTATAATTTTCTTGAGATTAGAATATATTCATTGAATTTTTCATACTTCGTACTTTATATTACATCCTTTTCGCATAAAAACCACTTTGATATATTATGGAAAAGAGTTCCCATTAAACTACTGTTATTCGAATTTGACAAGAATAAATTCAACGATTATTAATTTTTTGCCGAAATCCATCTTGATCCATCTCAATCCAAATTTCTTTAAATTTCGCCAGACTTTAGTTAATGAACGTTGAATGAATTTAAAGATACAAAAAATACAAATTTTATAAAAATTCACGTTGGCGATGGAATAATCATTATTTGTTCTAATTTATCACACGAATATTATGATGTATGTGTTATTGTATATGCGCGTGCTTATATTGCTAAAGATTGTGTATATGCGTATGCGTGTATTTATTACCCAGTGGAAAAAAGACTGCTTCTACAATGCATTACAACCACCTTATTATTCATTGGACTCCTAAATGGGGCAAATTCAATCTTCCCTACCATATCCCCATTTATTTTATTAAGACATGGCCGCCTTTTTAATTAAGGTTTTTGTAATTCATAAGTGCTATCTTACGTAGCTACGACTCCCTTTACTAAAATAAACTAGTTTTCATTGATTGAAACTCCTCGAAAGTGTCGGAATACATAACTAACATGCTTTATTAAATAAGTAACTTGTATGGAGGAAAACGTAAGTTACGAGTAATTGGCAATTAATGTCAGTATGAAATTTACCAACAACAGCCACTAGCTTCATATTAGCCTTCTAAACTAAGGAAATTGCAAGTTTTCATCATTTTTAGGTTTACAATATAAGCTATAAAATCGACTGGTGTCTTTGAGCCTTACCTATTAAGACAGGAACAAGAAAGTACTGCTATTTTCGTACCCAACAATAGCAGTAAAAAAGAGTAAGAAACGCGTATTTCTTCCCTTACGAAAGACGTTAATAAAACTATTTATTTAATTATTATAAGTTGTTATTTAATTACTTCTGGATCAATTCACGATTCAATAGTCGATGTAAGTTTTTAGTAATTACTCCCGGAGTTGCTAAATTTTTAATTAGTTGAATCTGTAGATGGAAAAATATATTAGACAACTTTTCTAAAAATATATCTCTCGATGTCTATGCATAATACTCAATGTCTGCAGAACGTAGTTCGTTTGCTTCTGCAAGTGCAATCAGCCCTCCTATTGGAAAAATAGTTTTTCTGGTAAATATTTTTTTTGGATCTGCTCCAGGACTGCAGGCACCTTACATAAAATATTGATGTTACTTTCTACAAAATATCAAAAATGATTTTTGTATTATTTTGTATTTTTTTAATTTTTGTGATTATTTTATATTATTATGTATCATAACAAATACCTACCGCTCGTAGTTTGTAAGCAATTTAAAATTGATTGGAATGTTTCAGCATTTTTCTTCACCATGTCTTACAAATGAGAAAGTCGCTACTCCATAGAATTTCCTATCACAACGCAAGATATAATAAGTTGCTAATAATTGCTATGAGCATCAAAATTTATGAGTTCTCACCTCTGATGCCGAATTCGCTTTCAATTACTATAAGTGAATGTTTTAGGAGGCTATAAAAGGCTATAATTTTCCACGAAGTCTTTAAACATAAGACTAGCAGTACACACATTATTTAAATGTTTCTGTGACATGAACAACCTATAGGCGCAATTAAATAATAAGAACTGGCAGTAGTGGTCACTTGGCAAAACATTTCGTAACACTAGACCCGAAATAAAAATCTCGGTAAATTTTTCAAGTTTCTCGGTTCCCGAGCGACCTCGGGGGGTATAAATTTCAACAAGGAACAATAATGCTATAAACACAACCTCGCGACAGTTGTCGCGTCGACAAATAAAAACTCTGCTGGAGCTGAAGTTAGCAGAGAACATGTCTTATAATTTTAATACAATTTTATTAATTGCTAATGTCATTTAAAGTAAACAAACGGAGAAAAGAAGAACAAGACGAGCGACAACAAAAAAAAGTAGAAAATTTTCTACTACTGTCGTTGTCGTAATCGTCAGCAGCGCGACAGTTTTGTTTTTTCTCAATTCCCGTAAGACTCTATGTATTTTCGACAAGTCTTGGCGAGGATATTCAAACTGTCGCGAGGTTGTGTTTATAGCATAAGGAACAGAAATGCTCAGAAATTTTTGACAAATCAGATGGCTTTATTTTGAAATTTACAGTTTCCTCTTGAGTAATACATTTCAAAATTGCTTTACATAGTCCCAAATCGAGCAAATGCATTGGGTCAAATGGAAACTGTGTTATCATTTTAATACCCATTTTTTTCTAAGTTCGATCTGATACTGTGGAAATACCCTTTGTGGTTAAGTTTGTCCTGTTTACGTTCATAATCAAAATCTGTGCGTAAGGTGCCGCAATATGGTGAATATACTGTGACGTTCTCAACACGACTTCCTATTTGTAAGCATTTTGAGCAACCATTAAGTGCGTTGTGACCAACCACGCTACATAGAAATTACCTCGCTGGAGCATGTAAACATACAAACGCGCGTACCTTAACTAAACGTGCTTCATTTATAAATGTAAATCCTCTAATTTTCAGATCTATGCAGTTGTACTTAAAGGCTTCTGATTGAACAAAATGGCAGTGACTGATCAGGTCTATTTTGGTTCACTAGCCACGGACTAGACTTGGCTAGTTCCGAAGCCTTACCAAAGGCGATAAATTGGTGCCACGGGTGATGCACAATGTATAGGGGTCTTTTCAACCCCGCTAAATATAAAGCCCACAAAGATAGTGCATCGTGGGTAGGCCCCCTAGTGGGAGCTTCGTGGTGGCTGTGGTTGCCACCCAAAAATACGCGGGTAGAGACCTTGAGTCTCCGCGAGAGTTGCGCGAGGAGGCAGACCTCCGTCAACTCATATGCCGGTGAGTGTCCCCACCGGCATAAGGCTTTAGATAGTGCCGCAATAGTAACCTGCGAGGAATGTCCTGCCACACACAGGCTTCCACAGGTACATGGCAAAGCTACGGTTGGCTACCGTAAGCGAAATGGGCGCCGGTTGTCGCTATAAAGTAAAAAGGTACGTTCACAGAGTTCGTACTTGCAACCCCGTGCGGGATGGCCCGCCGTGTACTTAAACCAATCATGGTAGGCGTACACGCTAAACACAAGGCAGAAATCTGTCCTAAATATGATCGGGTGCCAGTCCCGTTGCGGTGTGGGCAACAAAATGGCAGTGACCAGAGTGCAAGCTGGTTCACTAGCCATGAACTATGCACCCTGGTTCCGAGGCCTCACCGAAGGCTTAAAAGCGGTACCACGGGTGATGCACATTGTATAGGGGTCTTTCCAACCCCGCTAATATAAAGCCCACGCATATAGTGCATCGTGGGTAGGCTCCCTAGTGGGAGCTTCGTGGTGGCTGCCACCCAAAGATACGCGGGTAGAGACCTTGAGTCTTCGCGAGAGTTGCGCGAGGAGTGCCGGTGCCGCCTCCGTCAACTAGAGTGCCGGTGAGTGTCCCCACCGGCACAAGGCCTTAGATAGTGCCGCAATAGTTACCTGCGAGGAATGTCCTGCCACACACAGGCTTCCACAGGTACATGACAAAGCTACGGTTGGCTACCGTAAGCGAAATGGGCGTCGGTTGTCGCTATATGCAAAAAAAGGTACGTTCACAGAGTTCGTACTCGCAACCCCGTGCGGGATGGCCCGCCTTGGGCTTAAGCCTATCATGGCAGGTGTCCAAGTAAAACACCAGACAGCAATCTGTCCTAAATATGAGCCAATGAGAAACACTTCCTTATTTGCTTTTAAATTTGGAATATATCCTAGAATAGGCTAGAGTATATTACAGGACGATTTAGAGAGCGACAAACCATTCACACCCACATCTAAAATAATATCTTCCAAGTGCTTTATTTTTTCATATATCCTCGTTGAATTGCTTAATACCCTAATGAAAATATTCTCCGGGTGAAACAGACCGAATTATAATTTTCTTTGCGTTTTTTATTAACGATTTAGAAGAACACGGGACATCTATCTTTTCTGACCCTATAATTTTTTGAAAAATCATCTAAATCTCTTCGTGTCGAATGATGTTTGTTATAAAAGGAACCATTTTCCGATGGATATTAATGTCAGGACTTTCAAAGCACTCTGAAGAATTGTAGCACTTGATTTCTTTATTTTGCTGCTCAACGTTTTCCTTAAAATCTATCTCACTTATAATTTCATTAGCTATTTCAGAAAATTTGTTGAATTCGAAATGCTGTCAGACTCTTCTAAGCTCGATGGAGATATCATTTCTTGCTTCTTTTTCAAAACTAACCTTCAATAAAATTTTCTCAAAATTCTTGCAATTTTGAGAAAAAGAAAACTCATGGATTGCTTATTTTATTTTTTAATAAATGTGTATTTATTATAAAATATTTCCTCCCTTACAAAATATTGTATGTTGTATGGCTACTCGGCATTCTTTCAATAGAAACGAAGTTTCGATATCGCATTACTTTGCTCCCTTCTCAACGTAAGGTGCATTTGGAGCTACACAGAATTCACCTTACGTTCGGTAGCGTGCTTTATCCACATACAAAATCAAGAGGAAGTCGGGCCTTATTTCGTAACCACCTTACGAAAATTTCCACTGGGTAGATATTTACATATAGAATATTTTGTTTTCATGAAATATTTGTTGTGGTATTTTTATACGGAAAGTATGAATTGAATTGCAATAATTATATAAATATGTTTCCATTTAATTGCCATTGGCTTTCAACACTGTATATTAGTTTATTGATTTCGCTGGTTTGGCTATTTTGGTCGATTTGGTTGAGAAGAAAGAGGAAAGAGAATCAGAAGTAGAATCAGAACGCTTCGTTGGTCCGAACGTTGTTTTGATAAGGTTTATTTAGATTATTTTGGTCAGGGATTTGGGACCCAGAAACTCTTCATGGGAATTGCTTTATTTGGTCAGTTGCTGTTATTTGTGTTGGTGGTTGTTGGAGTTGTTGTTGTTGATTCTTATTGCTTGCTGCTTGTTATTGAATTTATATTAAAATTTTATATCAATAACATCCACGAGCGGCAATATCATGAGACCACACAAACCAATACAATCAAACAAACTAGCACAACCACATGAATGCGTTAAAAGCACCACCAGTAAACAATCGTCCGAGCAGAACCAAGCTAGATTTTTCTATTTCGGTTTATTTAGTGTTACATATTGTTACGGATTAAACACATCTAATATGTACGTGTAAATATGTATGTATATATGTGTATTAATATTAACCATATACCTCTAAATTAGATCGTCTGCTGTGTCGTGAATATATATAAGATGCAGTATGTTCACTATGTGCGTATGTGCCTCTTTTCACTAGTAGTGTAAATATATTCTTTACTGGTTTGTTGCAGTTTGAGTAAATTATAAAAATTGCGCAAAATCGAATCTGTTTTTTTCTACAATCACCGGTAACAGAAGCAACAACAGCGCGATAATATCTTCGCCACCAGCAAAAGCTTTGATTCAGCCTGCGTCTACAGCGGAAACAATACATATTTTCATATCGAATTTGATTAACTCGAATCGAACTATATTTGTTAAAATTTCGGGAATTTATAAAGTTGAAATTGTTTCTCTATAATAGGCGTGTCTCTCGTGTTGCGCTTATGCATTTACTGTGACTAATATAAATAAAACGGCACTCTCTCACACGAATATTAAGTCAAGTCATGCTGGCAGTATTGTAAAAAAATATTAATACGAATCTCATTCGCCAAGCGATGAAAATTGATATGTGCTATATTACTTTGCAGACGTTTGTATAATACGTCTTCTTTATTGTCCTGAGACAAACGCTTATTTATCTCCCTTCTATTACGCAGCTTCCTAACTCCACTCACGCCATGGGAAATAAAAACAATTCGAAATTCTGGTCAAAAAAAGTTTGCGCTGTAATGTCATTCTTATCCATTCCCCCTCCCCCCTCCCCTTCATGATACATAGAAGCTTCTTCTCCGTTAAATTACAAAAGAAAATGGATGTTTTGATTTGGCCATATTGCGTCTTAACCCCGATTATTGAGTTAGCGTGGGTAGTTATCGCTACTACATTAAACTGACATCATCATCATCATCATCGTCATATTTATCATCTTTTCTGTCATTTTCTGTTTTTTCATCTGTCTACATATATTGTATTGTATTTATTGTATGTATAAATTGTATTGTATGTATATATTTATTTATATACTATAGTCCAGCAAACGTAATCCTCTTAATCTCAAACTTGAATAATTTATTCGTGATCACATTAATAATCTAAATGTGATTAAAAATGGAGCCTTAAAAACATAAATCGTGTATTTATTCGATTATTCTACTATACTTGATTAAGACTCTTATTTTCTTTTCTTCCATGAAAATCATTTTGGAATAAAAAACTTCCTAAAATTGTGGTCTCCTTTTAAAGAATGTGTTTATTATTAATGACCTTAGAACTTCATAAAAAATGAAGTCGCAGAATTTTTACCACAAAGTACAATTCAATATAACAGGTAATAATGCTAACTTCTTCCTGGCCGAAATTTTACACCCTAAACCTTTGACACAAATCGCGTGATTATAATAATCAGTGAGGCTGCGTCCTTTAGTGGTGCTTTTTCCTGTTTAAAATTCCACACATGGGAGGATATTATGGTGGGTATGCCGCGGCCGTTTTTTGTCGGGTTTATGATGTCCAACTCTATCACCTCGGCCATAAAAGTGCAGCTTAAAATCATGGATAGAGACTGAAAAACCGTGGTCTCAAATTTTTCCACATAAAAGTAGGTGTGTCATTATGCAAATTACGAACATTTAAACACCAAACAATTTATAACAACAGAAAGCAATCGTATCGTAGTTCATAAAAATGATTCGTTCTCCTGCGGTCGGTTTTACAGTGGTCTTCTTTATATATATTTGTAGTTCCGGTAGACGACCGCGTCTATTTTCTCAAACTCATTTTGAACTCATGGGTGGGTTGGGTGTAAAATGTTGTCGTCAAATTCAGTTTACAAATGTTGGAAGTGAAATACAAACGTTGGCATAATAATATTACCCTCTATTACGTGTTATTATTATATTCACATTGCCCTCGACCTACAGAATAAATTTAAAGCTGAATCTTTACTAGCGCGGTATACTCAGTAATTCAATCTGTACAATCCCAGGACCTTCTTGTTAGACTTCAACTACAAATTTATAGCGTGAATGTAAGGCATTGAACCTTCGCTCTCGTCGGTATTAGCCTTCTTATTTATTCTTTTCAGTTTTTTCATTACATTCCGAAGACTTTATTTAATTTAGATTTTTTTGTATTTCTTAAATTTTCAGTTTACTATTACGCCCTACACCCGAAAGGATAGAATAATATTCGCTTTGTGCTTCCGTTAAATTGTGTTAACCCGTTAAACATGCTTCCGTAACGTATTAAAGGGAATTTTGTAAAAGCCGCAACAGTAATAATAATACGGTTGAGATTGAAAATGAGTGAAATTGGGTTAGCGCCACGCCTACACTTTATGATCTAGAATTTTGAAACCGCATTTTGAAGGCTATATTGAAATTTTGAAGCGGATATTTTGTGGCCTAAAGCACTATTGCGGATTATAAATCCAGAAATGATATTTCCAGAAAGGATATTTTGTGGCACTTTTACAATATTATACCAATTGCGAACTTTTTGGAGAAAAGATGAGTTGATGACGAGTTAACAGAAATCGACACGAAATTGACGAATGAAGAAAGTGGAACAAGATGCACAACTTTCACATGAATTTCATAGACAGGCGCGAATATTTTTGTATTTGTCATTTGCTTGGACAGTAAGCAAACCTTTATTTTCAAGATTCTTTTTATTAGATAAATATTAAGTCTACATCACTTTCTATTGATAATTTATTAGAGAATGAAAGCGTTTTCAAAAATTACATAACATGTTACATAACAAGAATGATAGAGAAAGAGCAAACAAATAGAAAAGAATCTACTCTCCTATTTTCAGTTGGTACAGCACAAAGTACTATTTCATTTTGCTGGTCCGTTCTTTGAGGAAATTGTGACATACATCTGCATGCGTACGTATGCTTTACCCTTGGATGGTATGCATCATCAGAGTGAATAGCCCTTTAGTTGTCCCAGTGAATCGCGGTTGATAATTAAATTCTAATTACCATGTCATGTAACTAAATTCGACATTGATTTCGCCGGATCCCGCACCCATATAACTTCCTACGTGGCAACTGATAAAGCCCTGTATCCTGTTTCAATTGTTGGAGAAGAAACGGTAGGCTGGCGCCATCTATTCAAGGTTGTTGCACAGCCTTGCAGAATATTAACATATTCAGTGACCGATCGATGGTGTCCATTATCATTAGTCCAATCTGAATCGACACGTGATACTAAGCTTATTATGAAAATCTGATCTTGATGTGGTTAAGAAATTGACAACTTGAGAAATATCAGTATGACTGTGATGCAAGCTGTGATTAAGCTGCTAACTGGTTCCTAGTAAGTTGATCATTCAAATTGTTGGTTAACACAAAAATTATTTAACACCAGATTATTGTTTTCTATAACACCCCTTTTAAGCATCGAAATTATTTAATTCCCTTGATCGAGATATATATCGCTACCTTTCTTTGTTACACAAAGGCTCACGCCAATACATTGTTAGGCATTTCCTAATAATCCTAATCTTGAAATTGAGCATTCATTTCGACTTTAGTTCCTTTTTATATTCGGGATCGGGATCGGGAAAAGTAATCTTGTTGTTACCCCTAATGTGAAGTTGTATCCAGGGCCCTTTTTCCCAATTTATTCAAAATAACTTCAGTGCTGAATCCAGTTTTTCCTTTCGAACCAGGCTCGCTGCTCCCTAAAGCGTCTTTTGCTATTTTAAGACATTTTCCTATTTTATATGTAAAATTGATGGTGGCTCAATATTCATCAAATTTCATTGTGAAAAGGCCGTTGCGGCATCCTTTCGTTTAAGTTCGAGTTTTAAAACACCTAAAGTAAATAAATACCATATAGATATGTTGCGCACAAAGGTGAAAAGTTCCTTCGTAATCCACTCTTCTGCACCGTTAATTGTCTAGCATCCTATCCTGTTTGCATTTGGATCTTTTTTGCTTTTGTGAACCCATTTGGTTTCGATTGTGTCGCAATTTTGAATCTTCGGAATCTGTCTTCACCAGATAGAGCTTCTTCTACAGTGTTTGGTTAATCTCCGGAGAGATCAACTTTTAAGCCGATCCAACTTCTTGGTATCTGCATTGCTATTCGTTTACTATGTTTTAATAGAGGCATTTTTGAACCTTCTGCATTTAAAACAACTGCATAATACATTTTACTTCACGAGCGTCAGTGCAAATTTCATCCATTGTACCATACTGCCTCTTCTATTTTGATACGGGCGCCATTGCCAAGCATCCGATTATTTTTAAGTGGCTTGCGTCATGTTTTCTGCCTGTAAATATTTCTCCAGGAGTGCATCTTAAAGATTTGTGGGGGCTTCATTTCGTTACATATGCTGCTTTGAATTCTTTAAATTTTTTGAGTATGCTTGATTTTTCTTAATAAATAAATAAAGATTTTGCGAATAAAGTCATTAACGAAGATAATGAATTATCTGCTTCCACCTAAGGATTTGATTCTCATTGGAACACATACATAAAAATGAATAACATTTGTGTCATACATTTTTTCCTTGCGCACAAATTGCAAGGAAATATATCATTAAATCCAATATATCATTAAATATAATTCGAGTCATATTTCTATATTATCATTGTTTAAATATTTATGTATATCGCTTACACCATATCTGTGTCGTATCTTTCACTTTGGTCCTGTGAAGACTTTATTTCATTTAGAGGCGTCTGACGTGTATAATATGTTTATATTTGTTGCAGTAAAAAGATGTTAATTGCTCTTATTAAAAGCGTTAGGCGCAGATTTGTTGAATATAATTTTTTTTTTTGGCCTTTTTTTATAGTTTGACTTACAGTAGGTAAATTCTCAGCAATGCAGCACGTTTACACCGACTCTGAATGCGAGTCTGTAACCACGCGTTTAAAAATCGTTTACACCGCCTTATTCGCATTCTGTTTGACAATTGAGAAGCTGTTGTATCGAGTTAAAAAATCTTGCATTTATTTAACAATAAAGAAGATATTATGCGCACGCAAAATTTGGTGGCTCCTTCCAATTCTGGATTTTTCGTCAGGTTCTCCAGTCTATTGTGAGGGTCGGAATACGCTTCCGTGAATAATTTATTAGTTGATTTTCCACTTAGTTGTTCTTGACCCTTCGTGACATTTCATTGGTGAATTGTGGAAAAGATATGTTTAATAGAAAAAGCGGTGTGTTATTATTCGTATTTGCTTCGCATTTGCCCGAAATGCAAATAATTTCCAAATTTTTGATTTGAAAATTTGCACGAGATTGTTCATTTTCATTCAAATTCATAAGATATCCCAATCTTCGGACTTGGTATAGGAATAGGAATATTAGAGGCATGATTTACCTAAATCGGGATTCATCTGAATCTTGTGTACAACGTATATTACTTTTCTGTTGTGGCCTGCATTGTAATCATCCTCTTAATACTCACGAAAGGGGTTGAGTAATGAGTATTAACCTTCGCGCTTACGACAAATAAGTACGGACTCTACTTGACTACATTTTTTCTTTATGTCTGAAAGTGCAGCAGAAATCATTAGAAAACGTTGAATGAAGAACTGTTGCAACCTTACAGGTATTCCTCCTTAGCTGCTGAAACACTTTTAAAACATTCCCTTTGCACCCTTGATTATTGATGTCTCCTTTTTTGTAATTTTTCCACAATTGATGAAGAGTTTAACCACAAATTACTTGAAGAGCTAACTACAGGTTCGAGAAAAAGGTCCATGAAATACTTACCATTAAACATAAGTATTTTTTATTTTATAAAAAGTAAAAGTATTTTAATCATAATTATATTATGATTAGTGTTACATAACGTATATGGGCAAAAAACAGAAAAAGTTTTCATAGTTAATAAACTTATCTTCCGTGGTTTGTAAGAATACTAATTTTATTATTGTAAATCAATTTTTCTGTAATTAATATAATTATGTTCCTTGATCTGTTTGAATACCAATTATATTATAGTTGATCAATTTTTGTAAGCACAGGTTGAATAGCACAAGATTAATGGCACGGGGCGATTTAACTCGCTTGTCAGCCGCAACTCTTCTCGTTCTGTAGAAAGATTGTTTCGATCCGCTTTTATAGTTTTGAAACGGTTCTTCTTTTGTAACGCTATTCTCTTTTCTTAAGTATGCGGAGAGTCAAACTTTAGCAAATCTGCATGCCAACAAAAACAACCGTTCTTGAGACAACTGTGAATGGGATGCCAGACAGATACAGATCTGGATTATGCGGTACTATATTAACATGCAGTACTCTGTTAATATGCAGTACTCTGTTAATATGCGGTACTCTGTTAACTTATATAATATAATGCGCATTTGTATAATAAAGTTATTGTTCGAAGTTATCCTTATCAACATTAGTTCTAAATGTCGTTGTGTCAGGGGCGTCTATAATATAGAATTGTTATAAAATCCCCAAACAATTGCACACGTACAATTTATACAAATGTTATTCAGGTAAACACATTCTCAGTAAAGGATGTCACCATTCAACGCGCTTGCATACGCACCTCAAATGTGTTCATTGCAAGACATCAAATCGGAAATGACTTTTTGCAAGTCTTATAGTCTATTATTATTATATTGAAGTCTATTTCTTAGTCTTATTATTTCAAGTATAAAAATGGAATAAATACTTTGATACAAATTTCTTTTCGGTCAAAACACGTCCTATTGACAACCCTTGGGTTACTCCTCACACACCCCACTATATCCCAAATTCGATTCATAATGTTTCCTAACGATTGGAGCCTAAAATTGTTTTAGTCGAAACCCGCCCCTTTGACCTTCACTTGTGTGACCACGCTCATACCCTACAATGTCGGAAATCTGTTTCAGAACATTTCCGGAAAACAACAATTTTTTGGAGTAACAGCCCCACCCACACTATTTACGAAATCTACTCAGATATATCTACTTCCTAACAGTTGCAACAGTACAATCATATTCATCACACTTTACCTTCCTTAGCTTCCTTCAAATACCAACATAATTTGGCAGTGTTCATTATCAGCAAGCCTTTCGAATGGTTTTTATTTAAGACTCTTGTCCAACACTTTTAGAAATTAAAGGCATACCTAAAGCTATTCAAAATATAAGTCTGGATAATTGCTATCGCGTGATTTCATAAATATATGTTATCAAATCTTAAACTCTGTTTTTTTAATATTTGCCGACGACAGGAAGAGAGGAATAATGGAAAGTAATAATGCTTTCTATGTAAAAGTAGAAACCAGAGTAATGACCCTTTTACTAAATACATTTTTGTACTTTTATTACCATAAACTAAAATTACAAAGTAAAAATTCAACAAATGGACTATTTTCGTTAATATAAATTATTTTATTTAAAACTATTGTTGCCACTTTCTCCTTCTTTTGAATATTCCCCCAAACTAATCGCATTCACTTAACTAACCAAAGCAATCGTAAATCGCTTGAGACACTTTTACAATTTTCCGCAAAAAAAAACTGGAACATGGTACATCACCGCAACCGATTTGTCTCCAAACCAAACTTGACAATGAATGAGGAAAATCGTTTCAAAATTCTTTAAAATAACCTTTTTTATTTTTCTTGATTTTGATATGTTTTTCCGACAGGGTACGATTATGTGGTGTTGTGGAACGAATTTCTGTTTTATAAATAAAATTTTAAAAAATTATTATTCTTGTTAAAATTTGTAGAGAAAATCAAAAGAGCATCGAAAAAAGGATAAAGAATACAACGGACTTGAGGGTTCAGTCAGATCTAAATATATGAAAATATATAAGAATATTCCAAAATTAAGCATTTGTAATTGCTTTTCCTCTCTTTTTCTCTTCCACTATCTGTCTTCCCCTCTCCCTTTCTCCCTTTTTGAAATCTCTCTCAAACAAGATTCAGACTTTTTTCACATTGAAAATCTAAACCAATTACTATAAACAACGAAGGTCGGGACATATTTAAATGCAAAAATTATTAAAAGAAGCAAAATGGAAAGTATTAATTTCATTTTCGAATTTCACTTTTTGGAATTCGACTTCGATTGACTATGTTTTCAATATAATGACGAAACTTATCATAAACGTTAAAAGAAGAAAAATCATAGTAAGCAGAGACAGAAGCATAAACAGAAGTTAAAATGGAAGCAGCAGCAACAGCAGAAGAATCAACAACTTTATTGAATTTTATACACCTTCGAAATACGTTTCTGTCGCCAATGAGCACGAACTTGTACCCACCCTCTCACTCGGAATAATTGCCATTACCATGGTGCCAATTCTTTAAATGAGATCGTCAACATTCTTGCTGTTCTTCCTATTGCCATTGTTCTCATTGATACCGACGCTGCTCCTATTTGCAAGATCTTTGTGTTAATATTTCTAATTCACAATTTGACCTCGGGCAAAACGACTGTCAACCAACCAATCAAATTATTTATTCAGGCAACTCAGTTATCTGATGTAACTAAAGCTTTATATAATATCTGCAGCGCTTGGAAACATTCGCAGATGACACTTCCAACTGCTGCTCTCGAAAACACTTAGAACCGAAGTAATTGGTCAAAAGCAGCAGCAACAGCACTCAGCGTAATAGAATCGAAAGCAACAAAAATTGAGCGCAAGCAGTAACAATAACAACAACATTACTGTTAATATCATAAAATCAACAACAACAACAACATTGACATTGATATCATTGAATTCAACTGTTGATGATTACATCCATCGAACGCCAGTCGAATGCTGTTGCTTCTATAGCATCAGAAATTGTTCACATTTGTTGTTTCTGTCGATACTGTTGTTATTCTTCTACATCTGCCTTTTCAACTTGTCGTAAATTACGTATTTCGTTTGTTACTGATTGCGCTCACATAGTCATTTTTCATTTGATTATTGTTTAACTCTTCCGGAAGCTTGAGTTATTTAACTGTTACTTGTTTGCCTTTTAATCCCGTTGATGGTATCGTATTCCGTGTTTTTTGCGACCATTACTGTTGTTGTTGTTGGCACCTTCCCGCTTTTCCTTCAAATCGCGAACGGCCTTTCTCAGTATTTAATCCCTTCTGTTATTGCTTCGATGTGTTGTTGTTAATGTTGTTGTTGTCTGACTTCTTTTTAATGCTCCTACAGAACAACAAATTTTACTCTCAGGAATTTTATTTCGGAAGATTAATTCTTCCTCATTTTTATTCTGGGTTAGAACTTTCTTTACTCAATTCTCCTTATTTAACTCATTTCAGGTAAGTATGCTGTTCTAATCGTCATCACCAGTCCTCTAAAGAAATCGTAAAGTAATTAACTGTTCGCAATCACCATCAAGCAATTAATCTGAGTAGTCATCTCAGTGACCATCAGAGTTCTCAAATTTATCATTAACTTAGTCCCACTTAATTACTTTTAAGAATACTTTTCCGTCCTAAAAATCTGTCGCTGATCTCAAAGCATTTCTAGGAAAAATAAGTCATGGCTCAATTACGAACTTATAATAAATAATAGATTTTCTTATAGAATGCATAACTCATTAATAATTAATGAATTCAAATTATATGATTGAAAATTTTAATTTTTGTTTTTCTTCAATTTGATTAACCTAAAGTTAATTAAATTTAATGTTTCTTTTAGGACAAAATCGTAACAATTTAAATTGGTTTGTGTGATTGTTTGTGTGTAAATACAAATTTTTATTGGTAACGAACTTTTACATTTGTTGGTCTTCCTATTTTTGTTGTTACGCAAATAAACCAGTTATCATTTTACCACGTTATTATTATTATTCAAACGTCTTCCATCATCATCATTATTAGCCCAATTATTAACATTCCCGTTACCTTTACCATCACTACCAATGATTATACCATAATTATTAAGAAATGATTGCAGATAAAAATATGAAAATATTTCAATGCTTACCCTCATCATCTGCTGCCTATGACCCATTTGTCATTATTTCGAAATGAAATAGTAATGCATTTCCTTATTTATATGATTGTCTATCATGTTTATTGATGTTCTCCTAGCAATTTTCTCTTTATAACAACAGTAAATAACAAAAGGACTATATTTCAATATGGAGGAGAAGAAGGCCAAGCAGAATGATGTTATTTTTCTACACTATTAGAAATTTGAAAAAGCTTACAAGATAAGTAAGCAATAGAGAAGTGTTTCTAACGTTATGTTCATGAAATTTAAAAAGACTTTGTGGAAACTACTTGACAATTTTATACTCAAAATCATTTTGATGGAAAATTATAGAATCTACTTTAATTTTAAAAACTAATTTCAAAACTTAGATTCAAAAATTAAAATTTAAGGAACTCCCGAGTTGCTTATTTTTATTTTAATTATTTGTTATTAAAACATTACTGAAGAATAAGATTTTACTAAAGTCACACACAAATTTTCTTTGAGTGTAATTGAAGGTTCCAACTATTGTGAAGAACAATCATTTCAAAATTTTGTTTTATACATTTAGTCCTTGTTGGTCTTACATTATTGTCGTTGATTTTGTTGTTTCAGTTGTACGACCAACCACTACTCGAAGAATATTGCAGGGATCAAATAGCAATTCCTTAACATTTAAACGCTAATACCATCAAGCATCCGATCTACATCTTCCAGACTTATTTCATACTTTTTCTTCCAATCTTTCTCCTTTATCTGCCTCTTCGTCTTCATTGCAGCAATATTTTACAAAATGGTTTGTTAACATACGTTCGTTTATTGTAGTTGCTTTTGTTATTATTGCGCGCGGCAATAGCAATAACAAAAACAAGAAATTTTCTTATGGCTAACGAAGTGCAACGCACAGTTCAAAGTGCAATAAAATTTTTCGGTCGAATTTTTGCCAATAATTGATGAAGTTTTTAAGTAAGAGTGGCAAAACTTATTCTTTTCTTTTTATACAAGGAAAAGGAAGAGTGTTGACGCGCGAGCTGAGTGTTTGAACGAAGTTTTCGCGTGAAAGCAAGCAGCTGCTGCATCGCGTCACGTCTTTTCAAATCAAATGAATTACATTGGCTTTTTTTAGATTTTTTCAAAGTTCTTTGTTTTTGTGAAGGAAATAAAATACAGTTTTTAACAGAAATAAATCAGGAATATTGCTTCGAATGAAACTAACGAATAAATTCACAAGAGGAAGGAAACAATTTGAAAGATTTTTCCGAGGAATGAAATATAAAATAAAAATTGCTTATCATCATCCCATCCATTAAGGAGGACGATAATGGCGGCAAGGATAACGGTGGCAATCTCGACGTTGGTGAAAATCACAATGAAAGAAATGAAATAATTTCATTCCATTCTATCATAAATTTTCTTTTATTTGAAAAAGAAAAAATTATTTTTTTAACGCAATGCAATGGAACGTCGCTTTAAATTGGCAAATTGCATATTTCCCGCAACTTTTTGATCGGAACTAATATACAGATTCCTGTCGGTGTTTTACCTGGACACCTGCCATGATAGGCTTAAGTCCAAGGCGGGCCATCCCGCACGGGGTTGCAAGTACGAACTCTGTGAACGTACCTTTTATGATTATATGGCGACAACCGCACCCAATTCGCTTACGGTAAGCCAACCGTAGCTTTATCTTGTACCTGTGGAAGCCTGTGTGTGGCAGGACATTCCTCGCAGGTTGCTATTGGGGCACTATCTAATGCCCTCTTATGCCGGTGGGGACATCACCGGCATTGAGTTGACGGAGGCGGCCTCCTCGCGCAACTCTCGCGGAGACTCAAGGTCTCTACCCGCGTTTCTTTGGGTGGTAACCACAACCACCACGAAGCTCTCACAAAGTGAGAACCCTACCCACGATGCGCTATATGCGTGGGCTTTATATTAGCGGGGTCTCGAAAACCCTGATACTTCGCGCATCACCCGTGGTACCGCTTTTAAGCCTTCGGTGAGGCCTCGGAACCAGGGTTCATAGCTCATGGCTAGTGAACTCAGCATGCACACTGGTCACTGCCATTTTGTTACCCACACTGCAACGGGACTGGCACCCGAGGAACTAATATACAGATTTCTGCCTTGTGCTTTACGTGTACGCCTACCATGATTGGTTTAAGTACACGGCGGGCCATCCCGCATGGGGTTGCAAGTACGAACTCTGTGAACGTACCTTTTTTTGCATATAGCGACAACCGACGCCCATTTCGCTTACGGTAGCCAACCGTAGCTTTGTCATGTACCTGTGGAAGCCTGTGTGTGGCAGGACATTCCTCGCAGGTAACTATTGCGGCACTATCTAAGGCCTTGTGCCGGTGGGGACACTCACCGGCACTTGAGTTGACGGAGGTGGCCTCCTCGCGCAACTCTCGCGGAGACTCAAGGTCTCTACCCGCGTTTCTTTGGGTGGTAACCACAACCACCACGAAGCTCTCACAAAGTGAGAACCCTACCCACGATGCGCTATATGCGTGGGCTTTATATTAGCGGGGTTGGAAAGACCCCTATACAACGTGCATCACCCGTGGTACCGCTTTTAAGCCTTCGGTGAGGCCTCGGAACCAGGGTTCATAGCTCATGGCTAGTGAACTCAGCATGCACACTGGTCACTGCCATTTTGTTACCCACACTGCAACGGAACTGGCACCCGAGGAACTAATATACAGATGCCGCTTGGTGCTTTACGTGAGTACCTGCCAAGTATGGCTTAATCTCACGGTGGGCCTACCCACACTCGGGATTACTAGGTAGACTTTGTGAATACCTTATATACTGGCAATCATCAGCCACGGCATCAACTTAGCCCTATTGCGCCATTTGTGTACCTATGGAAGCCTGGGACGTGCAGGACATTCCTCGCAGGTTGACGATCGAGGCCTATCTAAAACCTCTTTAATGCCGGTGTGCTACTCACCGGCATTCTGAGTTGTCGGAGGCTGCCTCCTCACGCAACTCCACGCGGAGACTCTATGGTCTCTCCCCGCGTAATTTTGGGTAGTACCACAGCCACCACGAAGCTCCCACAAGGGGGCCTACCCACTGGTGTGCTGTGTACGTGGGCATTTATATTAGCGGGGTCCGTTTAAGACCCAAAATGAGCTGCACACCACCCGTGGCACCATTTTTACACCTTTGGTAAGGTGGCGGAACTAGCCTGCATAGTTCCTGGCAAGTGAACTACGTGCAAGCACGACTAGTCACTGCCATTTTGTCGCCTTTCATCCACGACGGGCCTGGCACCCAAGAACTAATATACAAATAAGAAAGATAAGAGGATTTTTTTGAAAATGATTTTGTGGAATGAATTGAAATTGAAATAATTTACAACGAGATATTTCGTGCGCCATCTAAACTTTCAATAACGACAGTAAATTTTATGGAGTACCAAAAATTTTAAAAGAAAAACAGGTTTTTATAGATTTTGAAACTGCATTTCTTTTTATACCCTACACCCGATGAATTTATGGTATATTAAGTTTGTTCCTCCGTTTGCAATGCATTAAAGGAGGTGTGGCAAGTGTGGAAAAGTATACATATTCTAGCTCAGAACAATCTCCTGAGTCGATTTATCCCTGTCCATCCGTCCGTCTATCTGTCTGTTGAAGTCACGATTACAAAAAAAAAACGAAAAGATGCGAAATTTTTTTGGTCATGAAATTTTGCACAAATATTCTCTGTTATTGTAAGCAGGTCGGTATTGAATGGGCACTAATGGGTATTAATGGATATTAATGCGCATTAAATGGGAAAAATCGGATGAGAACCACGCCCACTTTTTATAGCTTATATAAATATATGCACATACGAAGCTCAGTTTCTACGTTTGCTGAGCATATTTGGAGGCAAAATTATATTCTGTAACTGAATTACGGGAACTAAATTATTTTACAAAAAGTGGGCTTGATCTGCGTCTCTACTAGGAATACGAATATACTCTGTGGATGTAGAGTATTTAAGCTTCGTTCAGGCCGAAAAAAGCACCCTTACTTATTTTTATTACCATCGTATGTAATGTTTGCACATATAGATATACCCGTCTTCATGTACGCGCTCATCATTTGAACACAATTCAATAACATCAAACCGTTGCCTGTTTGATCGTCATGTCAAAACCAAATTTTTTTAAAACTTACTCTTTGGTAAGCAAATGTTTCACAACTTCAAGATAAAAACTTCTTCAGAAGTTCAGAAGGGGAAGTTGTAAATAAAATTGTGGTTGTAACAGAAAAAGAAAAAGAAGGAAGAGCACATATTAGCCTTCAACAGGAACATAAAGTAAAATTATGTTAATTAAAAAAAATGTTAATAAAAAACCAGCCGAGCCAGCAATTTTTTCTGTATGATTATAACAACTTATTATTCCCGTCTACGCATACGTATAACTCACACAACTGTTCGTCAATACCTTTCTTCCTCCAACCAATCGACTTCTATTGGCCAGTAAAAGATAGTAGAATATCATTTCTTTCGGAACGCATGATTTCTGTAAAAGTAATTTTTCGCTTGGGGTTGGTGTCATCAACTGCATCAAAAGGAGAAATAACTCTGTAGCAAAAATAGTAGAAACAAAGAACAAGACTTACAAACTATTACAATTGCAAACATATCGTAAAGACACCGCTCTGTGAGTCCGTGTGAAAAGCCCGTTGCTACTTCTTCTTTAGTTACATACCTGTAACATGCATCATGCATCATGCATCATGCAGTATGTACCACGCATACGGCATAAGGCATCTGGCAGGGCATGTCAAGTGTAGTCTTGTGTGTGACTCTTATTATTAGTGTTAAATTTATTTGTGTTCTTGGACACAATTTCGCATATTATTTATTTCTTGCTTATTATGCTTTGTTTGTGTTGATTTCTCTTTTTTCTCTTTATGTTCTTTCTAACAAGCCTTTGAACTACCCTAACAGTCATGAAGCTCTTAACTTTCCCTGCATTTTCACACAAATTCATCTCTAAATTAAAACACGATAAATTTGTTAAAGCTTTGTGTCACCGAAAATAGCTCCCTCTTATCCTTGAACTTCATTATAAACAATGATTATGATGATAATAACTCATTAGGGTTGTTACCTCATCCGAAAATCCATTTCTTTACAAATATTTTAGAAATCTTTACATAAAAGGTTTCCACTTTAGAAGTTATACATACCACATTTTCCTTAAGGACCTGAAATCACGTCATCCATGTTTGTCGCTAATTCATTAGCTTAATTTTTTTATAAGCCGATAGTTTATAAGATCCACGTTCAAAATCGAATCCGTGTCGACCTTAATGAAATATCGTCCAGTTTATTATCGTCTTATAAGCCAAAACATTGTTACATTAACCACACTTTCCATGCTCTGAACCGTGTGTCTTTGTTTGAGCTTTACATTAATATCATTAGTTGGCTATGCATAAATATTATTGTAGAATATATTCGTATGAGGTAGTTTGTTATGCTTATTGTTGTTGCTTTTAATTGCTTTCATAACTAAAAAAATAATTTTATGAAATATTAGCAGTTTGTTCTTTGATAAGAATAGTTCTTGTATAAGTTAGTTAATAGTTGAAATTAATTACCTAATTGAGATATTACTTTAAAAATTTGTTTCCTCGAATTTTATCCCGTACCCTTCTGAGATATTTTATAAAGTGAAAGAAGATTTTTTCGAAATGTACCGACCTATTTTTATACGTGAGTTAAATATTGTTTGGTTTTTTAATGAAGCTTGTATAATTCTTAATGAAATATGAAATTTCTGTTTGCAGAATTTTCAAGAATATTGACAATTAATCTGCGAAATTCGGGGATAAATTATATATTATAAATACCGTGAAAAATATACTATTAAAAATCTCGCGGAATTGGAAAATAATTCTCAAATCTTAATCTTATTGTATCAAAAGCATTAAGCACAAAATTTGCTGCACCGTAGATCTTTCGAATAAGTTCCAAAGAATAGATAGTCAGTCAGTTTCGAAAGGCGCAAAATAAATGAAAATAGGCAGACACAAAGATTTTGACAGGAAAAAAGTAAGTCCGCTTATACGCTCTTTTCTTCAAGGCGCTTGATTTTACTGCGCTTCTGAAGTCAACTGAATACGCAAGCTGTTTTACTCTTTGCTGTTATTGTTTTTGCATCCGTTGATGTTGTTGCCTTGCTTTTGTGTTTGAAATTTGAAATTTATTTCGATGATTTTGTGCCAAATTTCCAAATTTTACATGACAGACTACTTCGCTTCATAGCCTGAAAATTTATATTTTCAGCTTGTTTATTTTTTCTCACATTTTATTTTTTCGCTTTGCTTTTCATTTGTTTGGTTGGAGAAGTTGTGATCGTGTTATTGTTGTTGTTGTTGCAGCCGTATCCTATTTAGCAATTTCCTCTTAAATTTATTCATTTTGTGAACTCCACTTTGTGATACCTCGTACTCTATATCGTGCTTCTATCTCTCTCCTACCTTCTCTCATATGCTCTATCTCTCTCTGCATATCTGCTATTTCCTCTATTTTCTTTTAGTATCCTGTCATCCAGTTGAATGAATCCAGCTTCTTCCGTCTAAGGTTTTTGCCTCTCATTTACTTTTCTTCAACTATGATTGCCTGTATCTTTTTCTTCTTACATTTCTTCCTCTTACTCATCCTAAACAGCTCCTTATGCTTTTCATTTTTGTCGTGCAGGATGTCATATCTTACATTTTACTCAGTTTTTATTTCAGTTGGTTTTCTCTTTTGTTGCCGCTGTTGTGTTTGTTGTATTTTCCCTTTAGAATGAAGTCTACAATCTGTCAAAAGCTAACGTTTCTCTTTCTTTTCTTCTTTTACTCAATTTAAATGGTTTTAAATTTCTCTCCTTTCGTTCCGTTTAAATCAAAATGCATTTTATTGCCTTTGTTCCGCTCGTTTCATTGCATTTCGTTATGGTTAGTTATCTTGAATGTTTATTTCATGCAAAACTACATGATATCGTGCATG
>OZ016501.1:38703134-38730634 GCA_963966595.1 Physocephala rufipes
TTCTTGCATGTCCACAATCCTTACGTAGGCTCGCTATCTCGTTTTTTCACCAATATGCCGGCCTCAGATGCCTTTTTAAAATTTTTCGAGACATTGAAGCATCGCAGACAAACAGACAGACAGACAGACATTTCTTCCACACATAAGCTCATTTACCACAACCTCCACATTTCCCTCAATTTCATATGGACTAAACATTTCCGTAAAAGGGCCTCTGTCGAAAGTATCTGGCTTCCAACGGACGATGGTACTATTTCTTATAAGACGCCATGTACGTTTTGACCCTGACATTTCTATTTAATGGCGTGATGGTCGCTATGAGTGTAGCAGTTGCTTAAACGCCAATTAGTAAGGGGAAATAAACCACTGCTGATGAGCCAGATCGATGATCGGGCCGTATCCATTTCTACTGAACGTATGTTCAACTCCAGTTTCCAATAAATTTTCTTCCAGAACTGATAAGGCATTCAACAGCTATCTTCCACGAGAATTTGTTCTGAGACAGCCCCACTCATGTGCCTGGGCATTAAAATTGCCAGCAATTAAGACCGGATACCTATGCCGTTATCTCTACCATAAGACTTTATATCTCGGCAAATAGTAATGGCATCCTGATACGAGGTTCAGTTTAACGATCCCGAGACATTATTTGCGTTCTTGCCTTTTCCTTCACAGATAATGTACTTCGGCTCATTTGTACATATTTTAACAAGGTGGGGTCAAGCCGGTGTTGGGGCATCTACCAGCTATGTGTCCAAACTCCTGTCACTTAAAACATCTGACTATATTTATTGCCTCGCGCACACGGCAGCTTACACAACCAATACGAATAGCGTTCACCAACTTGTTGGCAACAGTTGCATAACCCATATGCCGATCTAGTGGAATGAAAAGCCGCTGAGTCGATATCTACATCTGTCAAGAAACTGTTTAGTGCTTCTATAATTCCTTTCTTAGTTGTAACTTCATTTATATCTTTGATTTCAATTTCAATCCCTTGTAGAAGCGCGCGCACTTCGGTTTCGGTCTCAAGAGATTTCAGACATCACTTTTAAGAGCGTCGGCCTGTCTCTCTTTGTGTCTAACCAGTTCGAGCAGTACATCGCCTTTCAAGGTCTTTTTGATTCTTTTACCCAGTTTGCTCAATTCATTTAGCTGAGGATCACTCTTAATTTTCCTTAGAATTAGGACAACAGAAATTTCTTGTTGTTTTACCAGCAAAACGACGAAATGAACTGTGGACTATGAACGAATGAATTTGTCCCTTGTGCGACAATTTTGTCCCTTGATGTTTACTGGGGACACCAAACAGCGGGTTGTATCGACAAAGCAGAATATTACGAATTCAGTCAGGCATGCATTTATATTGTATTTATAAAAGAGCATTATGAATTTTGAATCGATCGGGATTGTTACTGGGACTGCAAAACATAAGCTATATTATTCTTATATAAAATTTTTTGGAAATATATTATTATATATATTAGAGCAATTCATTCGTCCATATTATTTTAGAAATTTTGATGGCTTATGTATTAAAATATTGTGTTCACAAATATTTGCACTTTCAGTGCATTTTTTAGGTAAGAAATCGAAGAGTCCATTAAATTCTAAGGCAGCCCCAACATTAAACAATATATAAATATTTTTGAAGTCATTGGCTTGTGCTTTTATATACACATTTTAGTATATTTTTTTCAAAAATCATTTCCAATGGCATTTAGATGGACTAAGGATACCACGGAAAGGCTGATTAACACCCTACAACAAGAAACGTCTCTCTGGGACGTGAAATGTAGCAAATACCACGACCATCACTGAATTAAAAAATGAAAATGGGCGTAGGAGAGGTGTAATGTATAGCCAAAATTATTTAATGAAATTAAAAGAACTGGACGAACAGACATGTCAGGCTAAAAAAAGTGATATTCTTGGTCTGGCGCTGGAAGGAATATTGGATAATGATGATACATTATAAACATTTTTACGGTTAAATGTGCCTGATAACATTAAATTTTTTTAATTTTATTTATGATCTCTGTACAAAATTGGTGGTATTCAACAATATTTTTAGATTTCATTTTTATTGTATTATGTCTAATGTGAAAACTGCTGTGAATTTATTTATTTTTATGAGATGTACATATATGTATAAGATTCATCCGGTGGCACAGCTTTTCGCATATGCGTTTCAGCCTTCTGCAAATCGGCTTGGACCGAATTTAGCAATTCAACAAACTTTTCCTCTGACATTCACAAATGATTCCGGTAGGAATATTTATCGCACACTTGAATGCTATTTGTCAGAACTTCGAAGGCTCCATTTGAGTTTTTTTCTTTTCGCCAGTTTCTGATCCAGCAGCTTACTGAAAAAAACTTACTGTGGGATGCCTTCTATTTAGGTGACTGCTTAGGTTTCCTAACGTACCAGCAGAAAAAGAAATACATTCAGAGCAATATTTACATTTTGCTCTTCGATTTTCTGCCCCTTCGAAGTGCTCCCACAGCACACTGGCTTTCCTTCGCATCGCCATTAACTTGCGATAACTTTATTATATCATTGGACATAACAGACGAGAGAAAATTACTTTAAATATTAAATAATAGCTGCGTATATAAAAAATTCTTTGTGATGTATTTTGTATCTCTACTATGTCTTCAGTAATTACAAAAAAAGTGTAATAAAATCCTCTTTCTATATATTATTTTTGATATATTTCATGTATTTTTGTATATTTTTTATATATTCTTTTTTCAAATTCACTTTAGCACTTCAAAATCAAGGAAACGGTTGATCAGTTAGATCGGTTCAGAAGATGGGTTATCAGAACATCCGTAAATTCAAATAATTGCTTCACTTCAAAAATTGGGTTTATCCATACCGTTATCCATGCACTTGAAAATTATTCCATTTATAAAAACCTAACACATTCAACATATTGCATTTAATACGTGAAGGTTTTTATTTTTAACCCTTAGTATCTTAAACAATATGCAATAAAAAAAGAGGATCCGAAATTAATAATAATAATATCTCATTTATTAAAAGACACTATTACCTATAATATTTTTTTATTATTTATAGTAATACATTTTTATAAACAATAATTTTTTATAAATAGTAAATATAATAAATTATATTAAGTAATTTATCAATAAATTAAGAAATGAATATTATTACTTATGTCTTGATTATATTTGTGCGCTCACCTATTAAACTTATTGCTTTAGGTGTTCTGTAAATATTTATAATAATGTTCATAAAAAATCTCATTACATAGAACCTTTTTGGAAAATCTTAAATTAAGGATTTGAAAGGATTTCGAAAATGATCCTTTTGATGAATGAATGAATGAAATCAAAGATAGGCTTAATTCGTATTTATAATCATCTACGGATATGTCCGGAACTATTAAATTCTATCCGGAACTATCCGAATAAATAGTTCCGAGGACATGTTTACTTTTAGTGAACTATTTCGTTTCGTGGAACGATTTAACCTCGGGAACTGTTTAATTTCATAACTAACCTCCGTTGTTACACGTGCATCACTTCACCATTTTGGGAAATCATTAGATTTGCCTTATATCACCGAGACGCCCGCAACTACTCATATGTTATAAACACAACCTCGCGACAGTTTGAATATCCTCGCCGAGACTTGTCAAAATTACATAGAGTCTTACGGGAATTGAGAAAAAACAAAACTGTCGCGCTGCTGTCGCGTACGACAACGACAGTAGTAGAAAATTTTCTACTTTTTTTGTTGTCGCTCCTCTCGTTCTTCTTTTCTCCGTTTGTTTACTTTAAATGACATTAGCAATTAATAAAATTGTATTGAAATTACAGACATGTTCTCTGCTAACTTCAGCGCCAGCAGAGTTTTGATTTGTCGATGCGACAACTTTCGCGAGGTTATGTTTACAACAATAAACCAGCAAAAATTATACCAATGTATTTACGAAGGTTTTGTTGATTTCTGAATTTTTTCAACTATGAAATAGAAACTATTTGTTTCTCTCCTTATTATGGTAAATCCAATAAGCGAGAGAGAGACAGACAAACACAGCTACAGCAATTCAATTGAGGTCTTTTATAATTGAATATGGAGAGGTCGGAACTACTCGGAGAGGTTTAGTCGGAACTATTAGGCCGCACTCACACAGGGGACATTTGTCGCGAGACATGGAACTATTCATTTATTTGTCCCCGATACCACTCACACAGGAGACAAATTGGAATGTAGGTTGTATCCCCATGCATGATTTTTTAATTAGTCTTTTTACTACATTTTGCTACCTTTTAATACTTTTTTTGCTAAATGGTAGTGGTTTGACTACTTTCGAACATTATTTGATTTCATTTCATTTTGTGTTGCGCGCTAGGTGACTATGGAAAATATTGAAGAAATTAAAATTGCGTTAATATCTATGGCGATCGATTTTGTGGATGCATTATATATCATTCGTGATGAAGATGCAGAAATAATAAAATTAATCTTAGATACTGTGGAAAAATTGGAGGAGGTTAGTAGAGCTCGTCGGAGAAGCTGCTGGATCAGAAGCTGGCGAAAAGAAAAAAACAGTAATGGATCCTTCGAAGTTCTGACAAATAGCATTCAAGTATGCGATAAATATTCGTACCGTAATTATTTGCGTATGTCAGAGGAAAAGTTTGTTGAATTGCTCAATTCGGTCCAAGCCGATTTGCAGAAGGCTGAAAAGCATATACGAAAAGCTGTGACACCGGATGAATCTTATACATATATGTACATCTCATAAAAATAAAAAAAATTCACAGCAGTTTTCACATTAGACGTAATACAAAATAAATGAAATCTAAAAATATTGTTGAATACCACCAATTTTTTACAGAGATCATAAATAAAATTAAAAAATTCAATGTTATCAGGCACATTTAACCGTAAAAATGTTTATAATGTGTCATCATTGTCCAATAATCCTTCCAGCGCCAGACTAAGAATATCACTTTTTTTAGCCTGACATGTCTGTTCGCCCAGTTCTTTTAATTTCATTAAATAATTTTGGATATACATTACACCTCTTACGCACATTTTCATTTTTTAATTCAGTGATGGTCGTGGTATTTGCTACTTTTCACGTCCCAGAGATACGTTTCTTGTTGTAGGGCGTTAATCAGCCTTTCCGTGGTATCCTTAGTCCATCTAAATGCCATTGGAAATGAATTTTGAAAAAAATATACTAAAATATGTATATAAAAGCACAAGCCAAAGACTTCAAAAGTATTTATATATTGTTTAATGTTGGGGATGTCTTAGAATTTAATGGATTGTTTCTTACCTAAAAAATGCACTGAAAGTGCAAATATTTGTGAACACAATATTTTAATACACAAGCCATCAAAATTTCTAAAATAATTTGTACGAATGAATTGCTCTAATATATATAATAATATATTTTCAAAAAATTTTATATAAGAATAATATAGCTTATGTTTTGCAGTCCCAGTAACAACCCCGATCGAACAAATCCTCAAAATTCACAATGCTCTTTTATAAATACAATATAAATGCATGCCTGAATGAATTCGTAATATTCTGCTTTGTCGATACGACAACCCGCTGTTTGGTGTCCCCAGTAAACATCAAGGGACAAAATTGTCGCACAAGGGACAAATTCATTCGTTCATAGTCCACAGTTCATTTCGTCGTTTTGCTGGTGAAACAACAACAAATTTGACGTGTCTCGAGACAAATGTCCCCTGTGTGAGTGCGGCATTACAAACATCTCCGGGATCGGAGACATATCCAGGAACTATACATGTCCGGAACTACACAACTCTACCTAGATGTGTTTGTAAACAAAGCGTACTTCAGTTCGCCTGAAATACTTGAAATTCGCCGAGATACGATGACCCTCGCACAAAGTATAAGCACAAAGTATCGAAAATGTAAATAGGAAAGTAGCTGTCACGGAATAGTAGTATTAAAGCTGTCAAACTCAGAAATAACAAAGTACTTGTAGTAGAGAAGACATTAATGAATCATGCATGACAATTCAGTTTTTATGAAACGTATCTTAACAAAATTATCGGTAATAGTAAAACTGGCATATACGTCAAGATTTTACCATTCTACAAAAGCACACCATCAATCAGTTACAAATAAATTAACAAGGTTCAATGGTCCATTTATTTTGAAAGGCTGTCAAAGTTATAATAGAGATTATTTTTGCTGTTTAAGAACACCAAACCGAGATTGAAGATGAAAATTAAAATTCGTGATCATATTTAAGGGCAACATACGCGATTTCTATCACTCACTCGTCACGATGAAAAAATTCATGATAGCATTAAATATATTCTCGCATTAGCAATGCGTGTGAGAAACAGGCAACAACAGCAACAATACAAGAACAATTAGACATGTGGTTATCTGACATTAGCTAAAAATCTGGCTGGTATTGTACCTTTGGTTGAATTCGCTGTCAAATTGTATCATGCGCTTTGATATGTTTAAAAAGACCGATTCTTTTCGCTGTTTCATCGTCGGTGTCGCCGCCGTGAAGTACTTTTTCTGAATAACTTTTTGCACAAATCTTAGATGAAAAAACAGAAAAGTACCGTAAAATATACATTATGTTTGTCAATATCCCGTCATTTTCAAAGAAAGTTTGGCAAAATAAGCGCCGATTTTTTATATAATTAAGTAGTTCCATAGTAAAGTGAATAAAAGGTGTCTATCAAATAAAAAAAATAGTTTATGAAAAGGAAATCAGCAGTTGATTTCTGATGGAAATAAACAAAGCAAAAAACAAGTAAAACAATATTTTGAAAGCGTCGACGTCTGAACAGCAGAAAGGCTAATATTTGTGTTTGAGTGTGTATATAGAGGGCGTGTATAGTGGACCCAAAGTGATGAGATACTAAGGTCGACAAAACAAAACAGAGGCAAAGAACAATAGGGATAATAAATATTGTTGGTCTTTAGTTTTGCCTCAAACTGATTTTAGGAAAAGAAGAAATCTACACTTAGCGTTTTCCAAGTGTTTGTTAAGATGTTTTCTTATATGCGGGGAGAGGAGCAGAAATGAAAGTTTTATTTGTGGTCAACTCTGGTTTGTGTATCTTTGAAAAATCAATAAACGCTGGATGGCAGCTGCTGCTTATACTATGTATATTTCTTGAAGTAAACAGTGTCGGTGTTTTCCCTTTCACACTCCCATTCTCATCCAGTAATAAGCATGCGTTATTGTATGCTAACGGTATATAGTTTTCCCTTTCCTTGCTATTGCAAACTAAGGAGTTACCAATTCGCCGCAATTTTTTGTTTCATTTTCGGTACTCTTGATGGTTTCATCGGGCAAAATTGCGAATTATTTAACCACTTTTTGCATTAAGGAATTCGATATAATGTAACCAAATATTGTATTTTAAAAGAAATTTATTTTATTATTCATCATACAGCTCATTGACAACAGCAAAAAGTGGAACAACTGATAACATTTCGTTATCGCATTTTTTCGGCTGTATTTTCAAAGCCCTTTGCCCTGTACGGCATATTTGAACATAATTTTTCCTCTTTATTGCTTTCACACCCATTACGCTTTACGCCTTCTAGCCGTATTCGATTCCATTCCATGGAATAAACTTTCTGGTTTTTATACCCTACATCCGAAAGGAGAGGACATATTACTTGTGTCTACTTTTCCTGCTCAGAATAACGAAATTCTGTTCGTCTGTCTGCCTCCCTGTCTGTCCGTATGTGTGTCTGCGGAAATCGCGATTGTAGTGAACGGAGTTTATCGACATGAAACTTGGCACGAATATTCACTGTCATTAGCTGTATGGGATTGGAAATTAGTTAATTTGGGCAGTGTCACGCCTATTTTTTATACAAACTCCCCCTTTAAAGGCCGATTTCTTAGTTCCAATATGTCTTCAGGCTGGAATTTTATAGCCGAGATGCTGGTATTAGATATTAAAACTCCGCAATGACCGGCGGGACACGTATTATATCACGTGTGGATTTTCTTAACAAAGTTTGTGTTAAAGATAAATTAGTAAATCTAAATTAATCAACCTACTGATTATTAGAATCAGACTAGAACTTTATTTTACGGGAATAGAGTATATACGCTTCGGCCGGGTCGAGGCTATTGTTTATACTTTACGTTTTTTTACCTTTAATGGGTACTCGCACTTGACGACCATATGCACTTTGACATGATTTTTTGCATGATGTTCTTTGCAAAAAGCCAATAACAACAGCAGAGTTCATTGTATCTATGTTTTTCCGGCAATATAAGAACAAAAACAAGAACTATTAGTGTTTCTAAGGGGGATGATATCCGGAAAACTTGCATACATTTCAAGCACCCTTTAATTTTTGCGAAAATCAACGAGTCATACAGGATATTCCGAACACTGGTATATTCCCGACTTTAAACATCTATTTTATGTATATGTTGACAAAAAATACGCCACCAACAACAATAAAAATTGCAGAACATCTGTAAGATCAACATTTGCAGCTGTTAAGAAGACTGCAATGAACTCTGTTATTGCGCTAAATTTCCATGACATGTCAAAATCGCCAAGTAAAATGGTTGTATGAAATTAAAAAATTACTAAGTTTACTAAATACAATCACCCTCTAAATATTATCGTTATTCAGTTTTTGTCACGGACTTAATAATTCTCTTAAGAAAAAATAATTCTCTTAATATTCCATTTTAGGCATCAGTGTATAGATTATTCATTTATAGTTTCTATAGATATGGACACCAACGTAAGATATAGAATATAAATTAAATTTACCTTAAATTTACTTGAGATTCATTGTTAGAATAACATTCTCTTTATTTAAAAAAAATTAATAGAAAGCCGTGAGCACAAATTGTATAGGATCCATAGTCTAATAAGCAGATAGGACAATAAGCGTAGAAAAATTCGACACCCAAAGTCTATTTTTCATGTAAAAATCAAGCTTACAAAGTTCATTGAAATCTCATGTCGGTTATGTATAAAACGATTCTCTTATTAAATGAGCCATTAATATACATGTAAGAATATTATGATCATCTCTACATGCTCTCAAAAAATTAAAGAAAACCTCGTTCATTTACAGCTACATTAAATTATTTAAATGTCCAATTCCTCAACTAGTTATTCTATATTTGACACAAAAGTATTGACCAAATGACAAAATAAGACGTAATATACTCGTATCTATCTGTATTGAAAGTGCTCTTTAGTCAATTTAGACAGCATTCTATTAAGCTTTGACTTCAACAGTAATCGACAACGGTATATGAATAATATGATGTAAACCGAAACGAACGCGCTTCTTCATTTCCCTTTTGTGTTTTCCTTAATTTTTCTCTGTTTTGACAGCTTGCAGATAAGCAGCAGATAAAAGTTCCGTTGACACGAGTAAAAAATGTTGTTAGTGCTTATCAGTGAATTCCAGTCGAAAAGTGGATGCCGAAGCCGAATATGGTTGAGATCCGATACCGAAGCGCCTAGCAAATAAAATGCGAGCAAGAAACCTTTCCCTTGGGTGTGGGTAAAGCGGCGTCGTACGAATTTATTCAGTAACATTTAAGACGTCGTTTAGGATTGGGTGGTGTTTTTGTGGCTGGACGATAGCTGACGATAGTTTCGCATAATACCAAAATATCGAGCGTCCTGTCGAATCCAGCGTCGCAGTCTTTCCATTCGTTTCGTTTTACATCATGAGACCCACGGATTAAAAGATTTGATTGTCATCAAATTCAAGTTCTGTATATTTTTCCCTTTCTCTCCCTTCCTTCCGCAGTACACCGTTTTTATATTCTACACTCGTTTTTCTAAAGAATGGCAGTCCGGACAGTCCGAAATTAGTATTCTTACTTGATATATATCTGGTTGTCAAAGGTCAGTCAAGGAATTATATGGTCAAGAAATTTCAGCAGATGATATGATATTTCAGAAATGATATGGTCAAGAAAAATACAGGTTCATATTGAAAATGGATGAGAACCACGCCTACTTGTTATAGCTTATACGAATGTATGCACGTGCGAAATTCAGTTTCTACGTTTGTAGAGCGTATTTGAAGCCAAAATTTTATCCTGCAACTGAACAACGAATACTAAAGTATTTTGCAGAAAGTGGGCGTGATCCGCGTCTCTACTAGGAATACGGATGTATCCTGTGGGAGTAGGGTATTTAAACTTCGGCCAGGGTGAGAATAGCCCTTACTTGTTAGAATTCATTTTATGAACGAAATTATTCCTTATTTTTATATATAAAGAAATTGCAAATATATTATACTCGTATACAATAATAATACAGACTTCGCTCATATCATCAGACAAGGTCACTGACATACAATACGGGGATAATGAGGCTCACTAATATTAAAGCGACATTTAGTGTGTGCCTGTGCCTAGCTCCTAGTTTTCAAGAAACAACTAAGATTCGTGTATGAAATTTCGCAATCGTTAGTGAAAAATGTTCGCAGGGTCGATAAAAGGAAAGGAGGCACTGGATCTTACGAGCAAATATTTTATTTGATTCTAATGACAGGTTTTCAAATCCACTTTGGCACTTCTTAAAATGGCACTCGAAATATAAATTGAATAACGGTTAAGCTTTAACTTAACAACGCATTGGTTATGGTTATTTAAGCGCTGTCTTATATAAAAAATAAACATATTAATCAAATACAGAAATTAACTAAGTAAGGAAAATAATTATTTAAATTAATGATTAATTAAACTACTGATCGTCATAATTAATGTCGAAATCAAAAAAAACAACTTATTTAGTATGGAATTATTACCGGGTTTAGATGCAAAATAAAATGGTATCAAAAATAAACAATAAATGAAAACCTATATTCTATAGGTGAAACAAGAATTGATGATGAAAATAACATAAATATTTTGTAAATATGGGTTTAAAATAAGATTCAAATTTCAGTCTCAGTTTCTGCATGGTATAAATTTCATACATGATTCATTAAACAAATATGTATCTACGTTTGACCTCTTCTGAGTCCATCTGCGCGTATGTGTGTAGGGATGTTTAGGTACATGCGTGTATGGATATGTGTGCATGTGTTTGGGAAAAATACAGGCAATTATGTGTTCTAAAATGGCAATTAACCAATGATTGAAAAGTGCCAGTTGATTGACCTCAAGTGGCTTGAATGTGAAGATCGAAAGGGGGAGAAGAGGAGAACAGAGAACTAAAAGCTATGTATGTCAATAAATCTTCTAAATTTTTCCTTGCCAATTTGCAGGGTCTATACAAATTTTTTGTTGCCGTTATTATTGATGTTTTTTCATAGTTTTCCACTTGTTTAGCCATTGCGTCTTTTTTCTTTTGTTTTCGCGCACAGCTTTTCTCCCGTCGTTGTTATTTTTCCTTGTTTGAGTTTTTGGTTTTGTTATTAGTGGTTTTTATTTATATTCATTCCTGATATTTTTTGATGTGAAGGATTTTTGTTAAAAAGAAATTGTTTTTTCTGTTATTCATAATGATTATTCATAATGTTATTCACAATGTGCTGTTTGGTCAATTATCAATTGAATAAATCGGGTATTACCCCTTGAGTTGATTACAATCTTCTTAACTACGTTTGTCAGGTGATTAAAACCACCTTCAATTGAACCGGTTAAATGCTTGTCGATTTAGCTTTTTTCTTGTCTAATTTTTTTTAATTTTTACTTTCGTTTTAATATCGTTTACTTTGCTCTCTTCATAATATGTTTTGGTTTCATTTGGCATCAGAGACAAATATTCTCATAGATATCATTCCACGATGTTAATGTTTATTATTAACGAATTGGTTTTCTGAAATAATTGATTTAGCTGTTAATAAACAAATATTGAAACTGTTGTTATTTGGGCTGTCGCTAAATAGCCGCACTTACACAAGCATCCGAATTGTCATAATAATTATATTTAATCAAACTTTCTAAACTTCTATTGTTCATTTAACTGTCAATCTTGATTTTGGCACTGAAAAATTATCAAATATTAATGATAGTTTTATCATCGATGAGACACTTTTAGTTGGTTGGGAAGTGAATAAAGAAAAAAAAAATCGCAAAAAAACAATTAGAATCTTGTATAAATTTAAAGACCTTTCTTAGAAATTAAAAGCATGGAAAAACTAAAATATTGGGGAAATTTATATAAATCTTTCAGAGAATTTACAACTTATTTAGCTTTTGACAGTAATTGTCTTTATCTGTAAATAGCTTAAATTTTTCATCCTATTTTAAACGGATGAAGAATTTTACACAATTTAGAATAATTTATTTCCAGTAATTAACGTAGTAACAAATCTGTCTTCTAAATCTGTCTTCTATTAAAAATTAATTCTTTACAAAAATGTCTCCATATCTACTATTTTTTGTTCGATGCCTTAATTAAGGAATAATCAAATTAATAAAACAACTAAGAATGCCAATTAGGCCCGTTAAAGCGTGTAAAAATAAAACCCATGACACAAATTTATGGTATGATCCTAATAATCATAATAATGTTACATTTACATTTTCTTGGTTAATTTAGACCTAATTCATCTTCAACACAAATTTGCTGAAAAAGGTCTCCACATGGTATAGTGCGGTACCGGACGTGCCGCGCCCATTTTGCGGATTTATAATGTTCAATACTGGCTCCTCGGCCATGATATTTCAGCTTCAACATTTCATTAGAAACTGAAAATGCGTACAATTTTATTTTATAAAAAAAGCAGGCGTGACACTAGATAGGTTTTGCCAATCTTCAATTCTATAACGTCAAACTACCGATAACGATCGGCCGTAATCGTGGTTTCTGTAGACAGGCAGACAGACGGTCGGACATAGTTTAATCGACTCAGGATGTAATTCCGGGCAAGAATATGTATACTTCTCCGTATCTATCAGGTGTTACAAACGGAAGTACAAATTAATTGTACCCTTTCCTTAAAAATATTTAAAACAACTTAGAGTATATGCTTCGACGAACTATTACGATGACAATGATGACGACCACGACGTTAATCATGACTGCGAAGAATTCGTCCCTCAAGCGAAACCGTCCGACTTGTGAATCAGTTTAATCAGTTTAAGACGCTGGGCGATTTGTGCGATTCTGGTAATCGTTTCCGTTTTTCTTTTATAGATATATAATAACCACCCTGTAAATTTGAGTACACAAAAAACATGTTTTAGTTATTGCTTAGAATCAAATCGGAAAGAGGGAAGCGGTATCAAATTCGTATTAGAAATTTACCCTCGCACTAAAATCGATTGCAACACGTGAAAAGCTCGTACAAAATGAATAATTGAAAAGTGTTGAGGGTTTGAACTTCTATAAGTGCTGAAGAAGTGATATCAAAAAATACTGAAGAATGATTAGTAAAAAGAAGAAGAAAGCGATTTAAAAATTCAAAAGTAAAAAGAGCTATTCGCTAAAAAAAAGAAAATGTTTTCTATTCACGGCGGCGAAACAAGCTCAAAATCACTAAAAATGTCAGAAGTTTCACATACAAATTTTACTACTTTGCGTTTACTGCTCAAAATCTTGTTGCTCAGTGCCATAGTCAGTGCTAATCTTGGTACTGCTTACCCAATGGAAAGTGTAAACGTCACAGTATCCCCTCGTTCCGGCTCCACTTCTAGCTCAAACCCTGTTTTGGGTTCCACGCCAGATGCAGCATCTGACCTTATCTCAGCAGCGCACGTAGCTGTCGATTTAGTTGCTGTCCTGGTGCCTAAAAGTAGTGTAGAAGCTTCCGGTGACGCATTAGCAGATATCTACGACTACAGTTTGAATGACGGTAGAATGAATAATGGAATCACAAACAGTGGAAGCACAAACCGTTTGTTATACCTCTCGTCATCTTCGCCCAGTTCCATTTTCCCGGCAACGCTGTCAACAACATCAACACATCCTCTTTTTGCAACTTCCAGCAGGTATCCTGAAAAGGGTGAGAAAGACGGAGGGGAACTTTATACATTTACAGCTTCAACATCCGTAGAGCAGCAAGATCAACCAGTTATACCATCGACAACATTATCATTCGCTAGTGTCTCTTCAGATGGTTCATCGACAAAAATGGTGGATGACATTGGGTCCTCCTCCAAAATTCCGGATTATAGCCACGGAGTAACTTCGGTCACCATGGATTATGGCTCACCACCATTCGAAGCCGGTGATGATCATTATGGTAAATAATTCATTAATCGTTAATCCATTCAATGAATTACATTAAAGAAATGCTATAGGAAAAGTATGCCAAGCACGGCCATGACATGTACTGATTATTAAATACTTTTACCTTCCCTTGACCTTTTTATAAGTCTACTATAAAACAAATTTAAAATTATGTGAAATGGTGGCGGATTCTGCGCTAATCATAGATCATGTTCCTTCATTGAATCCGTCGTATTTCTGGATTCAATTTAATAAAACTGTTTTGTCTGTTGTTACTTTTTTAAAATTCATTTGGTATTTTTTTTTAAATTCAATCGGTATTTCATTCAATTTTGGTAACTTTTTTTAAATTCATTCGATGTAATTTCCTTTAAAATTAATTTGTTATCAAATAAATACAATTTAAGAATATCCTGGATTCATAGCCAGATTGTTAATACTTAACAAGATAGAAATAATTTTCGATATCAATGATTATCAATGCAAACAAAGTTGCCCAAAATTGTCCTTCCCCTTATATGGAAAACTCAAAACAGAGCCAATTTTGTGAGGAGAAAAGCGGATGAGCACATGTGTATAATATGTATGCACTTCTTCATTGAGGATGATAACAACAACTGAAAATGTAACAGAAAAGAAGCTACCCAATGCTCAGAACGTCCGGATGCAGGTAAAAAGCATCAATACTACTGCCGCGTCCAGACAAATATATGCATATAGAAAAGAAAGAAGAAAAATAATTCCCTCTTTCTCTCCGTGGCATACATTTCGCTATGCTTACTTCATTGTCTATATTACAATATTGAGCTCGGCTCAATATCTGTATGGCAACGTTGTTCTATACACAATTGAAGCATATGCTCCAGGCAGCGGTAAAAGAAAGATTTTTCGTCCCTGAAAGTACATTCGTTGCCGTCTTGTGCAGCTCTATAAAAGAAAAATTAAAACGCTTAAAAACATTCACTATTTTTCAATAATTCTTCGTTTATTACAAATAACAGAAATGTAACTTAATTCAAATGTTAGCCCCAGCTGATCCTTAGGATTTGCAACTAAGTTTTACATCAAATCTGTGATAGTTTTAGCATCGGCATTGTGTGTCATTAATGCGATGAAGAGAGACCGGGCAGTGAGATGCAATTTCAAGTAACGGCAGTAAGAAAAAATTCGGCATTAAACTAATACAGCCGAGCAGTTTCTTTCAGTAGAAGTTCAATTAAAATGTCAAAACAAAAATAAATGTATAGGCAAACACGGAAAAGAGGAACAGATCCAGTTTTGCTACTCTTATGACCTGATTATACTGCCTTAAGGGCTACTTTGCAATTGTCAAGATGCTGTCATTATATGGCGTTCGTGTTTGTGTTACTACAAAACACGACACTTGACCCGAACTTTAGCCAAATATCAAACCGATTTTGATATTCTCACAAGTAGCGTCAATTGACAGTTCAATCGTGCTGCCACATCGCATCTCTTCAAAATCTGATGGTTCAATGTAGCCATATCTTTAAAAAATTGTTCTTTGGCTTAATAAACGTTCAAGGGATTGTTCGCAATTGGTAACTTTTACCATGAAACTCAATCTGACACCAATTTGAACATTTTTGAAAACATTTTGCATAAAATTTGTAGTCAACAATAGAAATATTTGTTATTTGCTAATATGAATGAGGAAAAACTTATAAATCTAGTGCTGGTGAATCTGATTCTATAAAAAAAGCCCCAGCGCCTATTTCTCCTCCCTCGCAACCACTCTGCGCACAGTTCTATAAATTCCATAACATTGCATCAATCTCTTGTTCCATACTTGGACAGTATCGTGTAGTCAAGAATTTTTGACTACTTTGTATTTTAATTACAGAGTTGGTAATTACTAGAAACAGTCGAATAATTCATTCGGTAAACAATCATTCGGTAGTTCTTAGTAATTAAAAAATCGCTCAAAGAGTAAAAGCCTTCATTAATCAAAGAAGAGAAACGAGTCAGTTGATTATGTTGTCAACACATGACTTAAACACGAATAGGTCGAGTAAATGAATGAATGAATGAATGAAAAAAATCATTCGATAGTTAAAATCAGCTGACGAAAGTTTTGCATACTGAAACGATTTGGAGCGTTTTGCCAAACCCAACGTCGCTATTTTTCCAATCATTATTTTTTGCGTAATAAGGCCCTTAACGTTTAATATTTTTAGAGTGACGAATTGACTATTAAATACATGGAAAATATAATACAATACTTTTAATGGTTATAATAATAAACAATTATGGCAACGGGGAAATATAGTGTGTAATATGAGCAAATGTGTACAAATATTGCACCAATACGAGTATACCCAAAACAATTTGATTATATCTAAACACAAATGTTTGTTTCATGCTAGTGGCAACGCTCGCAAAATTGATAAACAAACACAAAACACAGTTCGGATATCTCATTTCCCCTTTTTTATAAATTTCTCCAGATTAGCCAATTTCGTGAAAAGCAGCGTAATCAGAGCATAAGACTCATGGTCTGATTATGCTGCCTTTGCACGAACTTGGCTGAGCAGGAGAAATTTGTAAAAAAGGGGAAATGAGATATCCGAACACTGTTTCGTGTTTGTTTATCAATTTTGCGAATGTTGCCACTGGCATGAAACAAACATTTGTGTTTGGATATAATCAAATTACTTTGGGTATATTGGTGCAATATTTGTACACATTTTCTCATTACGCATTTTATTTTGCAGTAATATTAATTGTTTTTATAACCAATAGAAGTATTGTATTATATTTTCCAATAAAATGTAAAACCAACAAAAGTTCTATATTATGTTTTCCAGGTATTTAATAGTCAATTCGTAACCTTAAAAACATTAAACATTAAGGGCCTTATTACAAAAGGTCTCTTTTGCTTTGTATTTCGTATTAAGGTCTTAAATTGATACTGGTTTCATATAATAAGTAGACTTTGTTTCTCCCATCCACAAATTGAGCATACTTTGTTAATAGGCCTAATAATTTGATCCCGTTTCATAAATTAAACTAATTTGGACATTTTCTAACAGGGCACATGTTGTCAAGTATGGGACAATTTATGTTGATTATTGATTTGACATCCTTCTTTTACTTTATTTTACTCAGATAAAGTAAAGACTTTACTTTATATCAAACTCGGTTTGATATTTGGCTAAAGTTGGGGCAAGTGTCGTGTTTATTAGCAACACACACACGAACGCCAGCATAATCAGACCATCAACGACAGAACAAAGAATTTCAGATTCTGGATCAGATAATAAACAAAATAGAAACAACTTTCACTAACCTTATTAAAAAAGTACCGAATGTAAAAAAACCATTGCACAACAATCATTTAAAGTTTTTATTGGTTTAATAAGGATTTTTTATACGGGTATTCCCTTAATCTCAAGCTAAAATGCTTGATGGATAGCGTTTGTAATGTGTATCTCTTAAATTCCATTTGTCTATCCAAATATTATGACTGAGCGTGTGTTTTGAATTGAACTTATCGAAGAGATTGGACGAATGTTCGAACAAATATAAACAAATTCTTTTAGTTTTTCAGAATTTTTGTTTTCAGTGTCCAAGATTTGAACGACAAAATAGTAAAATTTGTTCGACAAAATTATTTGAAAGGCGTCAGCTTCTATACAATTTTTCATAAATCAAATGTCGCTTTGACAAACAAAATAATAACAAAATTGAAAATTTGTTAATATATATTATTTTAGGAAAGATAGATTAAGCTTATTCAATCTTCAAAGCTTGAATAAGATTAAGCTATATTAGGCGTAATAATTACGTCAAAAGCTTTCAGAACAAACGTTATCATTTCTGGTCTATCATCGGTCATTTGTTTTATTACAGTTATTCTATAAACACAACCTCGCGACAGTTGTCGCGTCGACAAATCAAAACTCTGCTGGCGCTGAAGTTAGCAGAGAACATGTCAATACAATTTCAATACAATTTTATTATTTGCTAGTCATTTAAAGCAAACAAACGGAGAAAAGAAGAACAAGACGAGCGACAACAAAAAAACGTAGAAAATTTTCTACTACTGTCGTTGTCGTACGCGTCAGCAGAGCGACAGTTTTGTTTTTTCTCAATTCCCATAAGTCTCCATGTATTTTTGACAAGTCGCGGCGGTGTACGACAACTTTTCGCGAGGTTGTGTTTATAGCATTAGTTTTATAGGAATTAAAGATGCCTATGAGGACTGTTCGAAAAGTATCGCGAATTTTGTGTTTTTTCAAAAATTATTTATTTATTCATGAATACCTTGTTTGACCTTCAAAATAATTCCCATCGGGTATTATATATTTGTGCCAACGTTTTTGTGTCAATGACCACTTCTAAAAATCAATTTTAGTGACCTTGTTCAACACCTCATTCGATGCCGTCTTTATATCCTCAGTCGCAGCGTAGCGTCATCATCAAATGGGCCTCATCATATTCGGGAACATGAAGATGTCTGCAGCATCATTATTGTGTGCACAAGCAGCGATCACATTCCAAAAGCAAATTTTTGTCCTTCCACCCTTTTAAAACAATTTTGGTCTTCGCGGAGAGAGTTCAACAGTTCCTTAACGACGTTAGTGTGATTTTTGGTATGAGTTTTGCGATAAACCGTCCAAATGTCCAAACGTCCAAACATGTCCAAATTATTAGTAAAAATCGAATGGGACGAATCAATTGATGTGTTTAGATCCTCGATAATTTCTCTAACGGCGATGAGGCAAATTATTCGAAATATCCCATCCAATACTATTTTCGACATGCACACACGTCCCTGCTTTTTTGCCCTTATGAGAACCTTTTGTGCCAGCGATAAATGTTGCTTTGGTCCAACGTAGCTTCACCACAGTCAGCATTTGCAATAAGTCCGCACACTTCATTTTATTTTTGGCACGAAATTTTACGCAGATGTTTTGATATCTTGTTGATCGGAATTGCAAATTATCTGTCAAAAATTAACTGAATCGTCAATGTGAGTAAGCCTGTCACCATAAGTGAGGAATATAAGCACCAATACAACGCCAGACAAAATGAAAACCGACTATATGTAGCCTGTGGAAATTCAAAATACTTTTTGAACAGACTTCGCATTCATTCAGGTTTTCTTCTTCTCTCAGTGTACTTATGAACTAATAAAAGCTAATTTATAGATTTCCTGTTCTGAAATATCTCGCTCACTCGCCTGCAGCGTCCAATAAGTACCATGTGGCAACTGATTCATACATGTGTGCCCGTTCAATTTTGGTCACAAGAAACAAACAATACATTTTTTTAGTAAAAAATGTGTAATGCTACACAAAATGCACGTTATGTCAAACATTTTATCATTTAAGTCTAACCAGTCATTACAGATCATTAAGCATTAGCTCACGACTACAGAGCAGGCCAGTGGTTGTTTTTTTTTTTTTGCTAGTTTCCGATGATGAAGACGACGACGACAATGATAATGATGATGATGATTATGATGATAAGCAATATCGCTTAAGTGCCTACAGGCATAGCGTCTTAGTATTTATGTATAAGGCTATGCAATGAAATGTGAACGGGTTTGTGTATGATGCTAAAACCATATGTCATTTGTTGTCACGTCGCGACTGTTAAGCGATTATTGCCTTAATTATTACTATTTTTATCATTATTATTATTGTTATGTTATTGTTCAATCTGCTGACTTCACTCAAGGTCAAGTTTGTGTCTACGTTTAATTCGTTACATTTATATATAAATTCGTTACATTTTCATGGTAGGTACTAACATTTGTAAATTGATTATCATCTGATGATATATACTTAAGTAGTCGTAAAAACCGATTAATGAAGGCTAAGCGAAAACAAGTTTTATATAAAAAATATTTAATTAATTACCAGATAATCATGATACTGCCGGCAATTAACATTAACTCCGTTGGGTAATATACAGCACATTTTCAGGGGGAGATTTTCCAAGTGGAATTTTCCACATTGTCGTACTCATTACTGAGCCAACGCAGTTCAAGTAAAGTACATACCGTAGTACGTAAAACATCGTTCAATTAAATAGAATACTTTTATATAAATGACAATTTTTTAGTCACATGCAAAGAATTAACAATTTAAGGATGAATAATTTTTTTTATTATACTGAAAAAAAATCGAAAAATATTATCTGATCAGCACTAAAATTGTAAATCGTCCTTCCAAAAATTAAATTTATATTTATTGATATTTATTCCTTAAATAAATCATTTTTAATTCAGTTATGTTTAGTCAACTCTTTTATTTTTTAGTTTGTGTCTATAATTGTGATTTTTCATGCAATTGTGTTTTGTTTTATATAAAATATAAATTATGCTTGCTTCAGTTTTACTTTTATGTGATTCTCTCAGCTTTTCTTTGCAATATATATGTAAAAAATTTTTCAAGTCTTCCAAAATTTGTGTATGAGAAGACATTTTTGAAGCTTATTTCCCACGCTTCCAGAAAAAGACGTTTTTTCAAGTGAAAGTTTCAGAAACAACAATAACACTGAACAACCACTAAAACCTAGATTTCATTGTTTTATGTTTTATCCTGGGAGACAGTTGCTAAAATAGTCAGTCTTTTCAACACATCGTCGGCAATATCATCTTGATGCTGTTATTAAAGGCGCTGCTGCCAGCGCTTTTGCAGTTTATCAAACCCAAACCCAAACGAGCGTAGTGCCGGAGAGTTAAAAAATAAAAGCAAAACGTTACAAAAATTAAATGGAAATTTGCAGCGTTTTTGGAAAAGAATCATTTATCAAAATGTGAACTGAGCAAATGATAGAAGACATGTAAAAGATAAAACTATTCACAACTAAAACAATCGCAATTTGAACAAAAACTTACAAATTCTACCAAAAACTGATGTGACTGAAAACTTCTACTGTTTTGTCAAAAACAATGAAATTATGAAAAATATTCTGTTTTTGATACAGTTGGTGATTGTTACATTAGTTCATTGCCTTTTTGCTGATTGCGTCGAGGCAATCTTAGAAACCTTTTTTGTAATTGATAGCATCTTAAGAGGAAACTAGTATGAACGTTATCTTCGGCCTGACCGATGCTTATATATTCCATTCCCGAATCTCTTGATAACAACGTTTAAATAAAATGTCGGCGAGTTATATAAAAATATATTATATATTTATATTTAAGTTATTAAATTCACATTTATAACCAGCCTGTGATAACAGAGACCATTCGTACCAAATTTTATGCATTATTTGTTCTTTCCAACGCTCATTTATTGTGAAACAGTTCTAATTGAGGTATGGGCGTGACAGTTTTCCGATTTCATCCGTTTTCAACACTACACATTCTGACATGATGACGGAATATTTGTGCCAAATTTCATGTCAATATCTCTATCTCACACCTGTACGAATTTTGTCTCTAGTGGGCCATTTTTTATATAATTTTGTCTCCCATTTTTTATATAATTTTTTTATTCTTATATATTTTCAAATTATTATATAGGATTATAGGATTATATTTTCAAATGAGGCAGTAGACTCGTGTATACAATTTCACCTTTAAATTCGTACTCGGAGCTGAGAAATTGATCCCTAAACGCAATTTAATTCATATTAAATACCAAAAGTAGGTTTCCGATTTCGCCCACTTTCAACACCAACCAGCCTATCCTATCACGAAATATTCGTACTAAATTTCATGATCATAGCTTACATAGTTTTCATGAATATGATCATAGTTTACATTAAAATCAAGCATTTTGTGTCATATCTGGTTGAAAGGTGCCCTAATGATATTATTAAGATAATGGTTATATTATAATGCCAGCACTGTACTCGGAACGGGCCGTCAATTTTGTTATTTGCTACTCTTATAATTTGTTTCCATCCCAGACTGTATTGTCACTAACTTTGATTTTATCGTTCCATATGCGACAGACTGTTATGATTATATATTTCACATGGATTTGAGGTGGGGGGATATTTCATCACCGAAGAGAGTTACTGGCTAGCATAATATAAAACCTACCACTATTATTTACATATGGTGAGAATTATAAAGAAATTGAAAGTGAACATAATATATTCAACTAGTTGAGAGATAAGTTTATTCAATGATATGCTCGTTAGCAAATCCACAGCAAACAATAACAACAACGAACGCGTTCACATACATTGTGTGCGTGAATTCATCAGAACAAATGGCCATTGCGAATATTAAATTTACAGCGTCGAATGAGTTCAGTGGTGTGTATCTATACTCCTATAATAAAATACACTTACTTTGGAGTGTCTGATATTATGGTATACTTTAGATTATTTACTGCTTACAGTCCTAAATTATGTCTACGTTTCAAGTAAATATTTGACTGTAGTACACTCTGTGTGGTACGTACATCATAATTTTTCCATCAGTTGAACGATTTTAAACATAGAACATAAAAAAATTTAAAATCAAAACTGTGTTAAATTCCATAACGCAAATCGCCGGTTTCCGGTGTGGAACTCAATACAGATTTTACTACATTATTCCATGCATTGACACCTCCTTTAAAACAACATTTACCAATGCTTGCGATATATCATCCAAATCGCTAACATAGATTTGGGAAATACTACTTCCATAAAATACATAGATTTTGTATGGACACGGCTATGGGTCGTCGGTTATTAATTTCCAAAATTTTGTTAATTCAGAGACTGGATGGTTTTGTTGTGTTTTGTGATTGGCTTCGTTACTATAAAAGAAGTTTGTACCGATTTGGTGTGCATTTCTTCCAAAGAAACTACGAGCAAAGCCACTAGAAGTTTCCAGGTCGTAGAAATCTGTAGATCATGTCTTTTACTGACCTTTAATATACTGCCTCTTCAATATGTCAATAATGTACCTTTATCAAAATGGTATCGGTCACCATAAACCGCGTCACCAATTTCGAATGAATGAAGCCTCTTTTTATATACCTTGATTCTGTCTTAATTCTTAATATTCCAATATTTGAAAAACTCTAAATTCCTTCGAGTCTGTTCTAAGGAATTGGATAACAACTTGAACCTATAAAGTGCACTTTAAAGTGCACTTTAAGCCGATTATAAATAACTGCCAGTGAAATATGCTCCTTCTGAAAGAGTATTTTTTTAATTAAAAGTATACTTTAAATCTAAGTATAGATATGCACTAATGACAGCACTAAAATCTTCAGCCAATGAAAATTACGCATTTGGCCGAGGTGATTACAATTACCACAAGACAGTTAATTCGCCCTGTAAATATATTATAGCCAGTTGAAAGAGCTAAGACTGTTACACAAGACCTTAGATCAGTCCAGAAATTTACTCAATTAAATTGCTTCAACGGCTTTCTCTTCTTTTTTGGGAATAAGCATATTTTCCGATGGACCAAAGGGATCACGGAAAAGCTAATTAGCGCTCTTCATTATTTATTTAAAATAGACGTAACCTATTTAAAATATACTTTGTTATTTCTGCATCTTCATCCCGAAACTCGAAAAAAAACCTTTTTTTTTAATTTGAAAATTTTTTTCCTTTAGAGTTCTGGATAGCCCTACCGCAAACATCAATATCCCTATTACTGTCAAATATTACTTCAGCAAATTATCTACAAAAAGACCAAAATTTAAAAAAAGGAAAAAATTTTCATAACTTTCGAAAAACAACCTGCGGAGAATAGGTCCCCTAACAACATTTTGATAACTTTGGGTCTATTCAGTACTCTAATAAAAATTTTAAATATTGAAAATTTTTTAGCATGGGAATTCACACGCATTCTTCCGTGTGTGTGAAGTTGGCACCTCATCTTTGAAAAAGTTGAATTTTTTTGGAGTTCTGAATGCACCCCAAATAGTTATGGAGTTCTCTGCTAGTTTTGGGAATAGTTCCGGCGAAATAATAAAAACACAAAATTCCAAAGTTTGGGGTTGCTAACTTCACAAAATAATAAAAAAATATCACTTTTCATTTCTTGAAAATATTTACTTAGTGTAGAGCAATTTTCTCCAGAACTATTGGGGTGCTATCCGGAACTCTAAATTTTTTTTAAACTCGAAAAGTTCTGAATAGCACCCCCAAAGTTATCAAAATTTTGCCTAGTCACTTTGTGCCCTACTACTTGTATTTTATAAGTTATTGCAAATTTTTATATTTCATTTTCGGCAACCCTACCCTACAGTCAACCCATACTAAAAAATTTTCAAAAATTTAAAATTTTTATTAGAGTACTGAATAGCCCCAAAGTTATGAAAATGTTGTTAGGGGACCTCCGCAGGTTGTTTTTCGAAAGTTATAAAAATGTTTTCCTTGTTTTAAATTTTGGTTTTTTTGTAGATAATTTGCTGAAGTAATATTTGACAGTAATAGGGATATTGATGTTTGCGGTAGAGCTATCCAGAACTCTAAAGGAAAAAAATTTCAAATTAAAAAAATTTTTTTTTTCGAGTTTCGGGATGAAGATGCAGAAATAACAAAGTATATTTTAAATAGGTTACGTCTATTTTAAATAAATAATGAAGAGCGCTAATTAGCTTTTCCGTGATCCCTTTGGTCCATCGGAAAATATGCTTATTCCCCAAAAAGAAGAGAAAGCCGTTGAAGAAATTTTATATTGTTTAACGTTAGGGTTGTTTGAAAATTTTATAAGACTGCGATCTTATTCCTAATAAAACGCACTTTGATGCACAAAATACTGACGACACGATGCACAAACACAATTTGTAGAACACAATAGAAGAATTCGTTGCATGAAAGTTGATAACCCTCTTTTATTGATACAATATCAATGCATGCCTGATTTTATAATATAATTTTTAATTAAGGCATAATATAATTTTTTGTCGATACGACAACGTACTGCTTGGTGTCCTCAGTAAATATCAAGAGACACAAGTGTCGCACAAGAGACACTAGTGTGAAGTTAGTACTCTTTTTTAAAGAACCAAATTTGAAAATGCCTAGCTAATACGCAAATTGGAGAGAAAAAGGGTTGCCATGCTTGCAAGAATTGTAATCGTTAAATACAACAATATATTATCCTTTACACAAACCCGATAAAATTTTTATTGCATAAGGCACATCAATTTTATTTGCTTATATGATTCGATGGTAGAATAGTATAATTTATTGTGAATGTCACGAGCGTAAGCTTTTTATCTAAATCAGTTATTATAAAAATAGGAAAACATTAAAGATATATAAATTGTTTATTAATACGTGACTCTGTGCGTGTAATTTAGTACATCTTACAGTTTTAGATTTCCCATTTTAACCCACAACGATATACTAACTCTAAGAAGCGCGTTTTCGCGAAATAGCTATCTAAACAGAGGTAAAGGCATGCGTTGACTTTTTGTTCCGATTTTTCCAGGAATCTATGAATTTGGTTTATTGCAGTAAAAAAATGTTATCCATGTTGTGTTGTCATATAATATTAACTAATTTTAAAAACAGTACAGAGTAATCATGACTTCATAATGAGTAGTTATAAGTAATATTTCACCTTTATGTGCATTCTAAAGTCTACATCTTAAAAGTTAAGATAGCAGACCATGCAATCATTGCTAAGAAAATAGGTTCCGTTCCTGACTATAACTCAACTGCAGCATAACCAAGTATACCATCCAAGTATACAAAACACTGCATACTTTTTGGCTGTTATTTTTGGAGAAATGTGATTCAGTACTTACAGAATACAATACTATGGTCCAACATATCTTGAATTTGCAAAAAAATTGTCCAGAGTTATTCGAATGAAATTTTCCTACAATATAGAGGAAGGTCTAACATTATGTAATCACACTATTGAATGTCTACCAACGGTTTGCCAGATATACTCTTTTATCTTCCGGCGCTAATCTTTTGGAGATATCGTCGTCCAGTACACATTCAATTTGCACAAAATTGTCCAGAGTTTTTTGAATGAAATTCCTCCTCAACATAGAGGAATGTCCCACCTACCACCGTGTATTCACACAATTGACTCTCTACTAACCTCTCTACTCTCAGATATACGTTTTTTATTCCGGCTTTAGTAAAACGTATATCTGGCAAACGGTTAGTAGACAGTCAATTGTGTGAATACAGGGTGTTAGGTGGGACATTCCTCTCTGTTGTGGAGAAATTTCATTCGAAAATCTCTGGACAATTTTTTGCAAATTGAATGTGTATTGGACGACGATATCTCCAAAAGAGTAGCGCCGGAAGATAAAAGAGTATATCTGGCAAACCGTTGGTAGACAGTCAATAGTGTGAATATAGGATGTTAGGTGGGACCTTCCTCTATATTGTGGGAATTCCTCTATTTCATTGGAATAACCCTGGACAATTTTTTGCAAATTCAAGATATGCTGGACCATAGTATTGTATTCTGTAGGTACTGAATCACATTTTTCTAAAAATAACAGCCAAAAAGTATGCAGTGTTTTGTATACTTGGATGGTATACTTGGTTATGCTGCAGTTGAGTTATAGTCAGGAACGGAACCAATCTTCTCAGCATTGATTGCATGGTCTGCTGTTTTAACTTTTAAGATGTAGACTTTGGAATGCACATAAAGGCGCCGCGAAATATTACTTATAACTGCTCATTATGAAGTCATGATTACTCTGTAAAATTATTTAATATTGTATAACAACACAACATAGATAACATTTTTTTACTGCAATGAACCAAGTTCATAGATTCTTGGAAAAATGGAGGAAGAAAAAGTCAACACAACGCTTTTACCTTAGATTAGATCGCTATTCCGCGAAAACGCACTATTCAGAGTTAGCATATTGGTGTTGAAATGCTGTGGGTTAAAATAGGAAATTTAGATCTGTACGATATACTAAATACACGCACAGAGTCACGTAGTAGTAAAGAATTTAATACTCGTATCAAGCAGATTCATTAGTAGTATCAATGTAGATGGTGTATACCTTTAATGAGAAGTGTAACCGGACATAGATGTGAAGCTCAACAGTGATTCTTAGCTTCCAAATGATGTGAAATAGAGGCTATCGTCTAATTTATTCAATTCGGCTTCATATAACGGCTTGCTATTATAAACCAGAACAAGAATATTATCAAAGGAAGTGGTTGTAAAATTACTCCTTATGAAGAAAACAATTGTCAAATGAAAATATTATATATTGCAAATAAGGCACGTCTAGGAAATATATGTAAGAAAAATTTATAAAATACATTAAAATTTATTTCTTACGGTCACTATTATGATTCCGAAACCTGTTGTTGAAATACATAGGGAGTTTCCTTTCTAAAAAATATTTTCACAATTGCTTTTAAAGAACTGGTTTAGGAGAGAACAGCCT
>OZ016501.1:38733134-38765113 GCA_963966595.1 Physocephala rufipes
ATATATATATATATATATATATATATATATATATATATATATATATATATATATATATATATATATATATATATATATATATATATATATATATATATATATATATATATTATATATATATATATATATATATATATATATATATATATATATATATATATATATATATATATATATATATATATATATATATATATATATATATATATATATATATATATATATATATATATATATATATATATATATATATATATATATATATACTCCGTCTGTAATACTTAAAAGGAGACGTTGCAGATAATGAAAAGTATATATATTCTGATCAAAATTACCTTAGGAGCGGGTCCCCTACCATAACCACAATGAAAAGGATAACTACATTACGCGAGAACGAGTGAATACCTCTACACATAACATCTTGCACGAATATTCCGTTATTATAAATTGTTTGGTATTGAAAATTAATAAAATTGGCGTAGTGGCACGCATACCACTTATGAACTTTTAAGACTTCATTGATATTTTGAAGGTTAAATTCAATGGTCGAATGGACAGTGTTGGACATGATAAATTCACCAATAATTTCAACAAAAATGTCTTGAAGATAAATTAGTAGACCCAAATTAATCAAACAAATGTAAATTTGACATTAAGAGTGACGTGTACTATCCACTGACTATTAGGATCACACTGTACATTATTATTAATAGTGTAGGGCATATAAGATTCCACCCAGCCAAATTTCTGGTTCTTATTTGTTTCTATTTATTTTCACTTTTCTCTTTATTGCAATTTCAAATTTCTTCCACGAAATTATTAATTTCATTATATTTGAAAAACATTGTATCAATTGTACTTTGAAAATGGCTACAATTAATCAGTTGGTTTACTATTTGTTAAAAAAACTATTATTGTGCGAATTTGTTTTAAATGTTAATGAGACAAATAAATTTTATTATATTACTTCCTTACCTGGCGTATCCCTGGTTTTTTTTTTTCGAAAGTGGTGATTCTTCAGTGCACTTTCGTTACTTAGTTTCACTTGTTTTTGGTTGAATATCAGAAATCGAAAATACCGGAAAAATTGGAAGAAAGTTTCGTATATCCGGTTCTGCTTTCGTTTTTGTTTCAAATGCTCCTCCATTTCCTGTTAGTCATTCCACCTACTATAACTTCCACATCTTCATCTGAGAAGAATCGGTTCTCGCGATTCGCTAAATCAATACATTATTATTTATTTTCTTTCAACTTTCCTGCGGTTGCAATGAAATGCTCGCAATGTTTTGCAATGAAAATTATCGTAACTGATTGCAGATGATAATTACTAAGGCTTTCTTCGTGTGCTGTAGACTATGTATAATTTGTGTAAAATGTAGGATATAACAATTATTTTTAACATAACATTGCGTAATATAACATCACATTTGATAATAGAGTGAACTTTTGATTGTATGACTTCATTTGTGATCTGGTTTTATGCATACAGCATAGAACATACGACATCAGTCGGAAAAGAATGCTAATATTGATTGATTTGTGTCTGACATATACATCTTTAAGCTTCTATTCTGTAAAAAATTCCACAATACACTCCAGCGTATAACTTCAGGTACTTTTCACAGTCTATGCCATTCTTTGATTGTGAATTTTAAATTTCAAAATTCATGTCATGATGCGGATGACAAATCTATGTTGAAAAGAAAATAATTTCACAATTTGGCCAATCCAAAATTTGAAATATAAAGTCAACCACATTATGTTCCTCTGGAATTGTTATTAATTATCCTCTGAAATAAACACGAAGAATAAATCAAATATAACTCTAATAATATAAATATGATTCAGTAAAATTTAAAATTAAGATCACAGTAGGTGCTAATGAGAGAATTTATCACAGTAAGTCAATGAAATAAGAAAATGAGAACAAAAAGGAAAATTATTATAGAGACACTAATTATTTTTATATGATAAATAATCATTTAAATGATGACGTAGACATTCTATACATTAAATTAGGAAAATGGCGGTATAAAATATGCCGATAAGAAATGGAGATATAATAAAATTTAAAATTCTAATTCCGGATCTATGAAATAGTGGAATTTCCACAAATAGTATAGTAAAAGGTAATATTTTAAACAGAATTGGTAGAAAAATTAGTTACAGAAAAATTAGTTGCGGTACTAATCAAAAAGGATGAAATGAAATTAATTTTCATCTTTTCAAGCGTTCTTAGAATATTGAGCTCACCGTATATTCCTGTAAATTATTACCATCATTTGTATATCAGCCCATTCTCATTCTCATTCTCATTAGACTATCATACAAATAAAAAACCAAAATGAGACATTTTCTAATTGCTCTGGAAAGATTTCAACACAATAAATTTTATTTGTTTTTGGAATCATACCAACCAACCAATTATCTGGTCACCGTGCAAGCGATCATTTAATTTTCCCAAAAGGGAACTGAATTTCGTATTAAATTTAAGTTTTTATCACGCATTTCAGCCTTTTTTTATACTATTATTTTTAATGTAATTAAACTTCCTTGATTCGTCCTCCCTTTCCCTATTTCTTCTCTCTCTATCCTTCTAACTCTGTTCTAACTCTTTCTAGAGGCCCTTTCGAAACAATAGATTTGCTATTGCTTCAAAGTTTTGCAAACTCACAATCTCAATAAAAGAAAAGTTTGTTCAGAAATGGAACAGACCACAAGGAAAAACAACACAACATAAAAATGGCAGCATGTCACTAAAAGCAAAACGTTACAAAAATGACGCTGAACAACAATGAAAAAACAAAATGGCATTGACATGCATTATAATAACATACATAATAGTTTACACTTTTACAAAAATGCGTTTATGCCATTTAATGCATTTAAGCCAACTATTATTTCCCTTCTTTCGAGCTTTCGTTTCGTTTTTCTTCTCATCAATATTTCACTGCAGATTGTGCTAACCCAAGAGAGATTTGTAATTGACATACAATGACTACTACTACTACTACAAAGAATTTCAGATATTTCTCTCGAGGTCCTCCCTGGATGATAGGACTACCATCATAATCATCATCGTCATCGTTATCACTATCATCACGGTCATCATCGTTATCATCATCATTGCTACCTAAAAATACTTGTGTGATTGTTTATCAAAGAAATAACATAGTTTTAAAGTGATGAAAGCAAAACAAACAACTACAAAAAAAATTTCCCTTTTCAAGCGTTCTTACCAACTTTCTTAAGATTGAAGATTTTAGAGCAATGGCTTTTAAAGGAAACTTACAAGTGTATTCATATATCTACACAAAAGGATACAAAGGAGTACATAAGAATACATAAGACTACAAAGAAGGGCATACTCGTGCAATATTGATATTTATTTTCGTTTATACACACTGGGTCCATTCTGTTGCATTTCGTCTTCTTCTTTTCCATTTTATCGATGTTTACTCTACGGCGTATTATTATTTCTCATCGTATATACAATACTATCATCTCTTCCTCGGATTTTTGTTGCTATCCATATAATTTGAAAAGCAACGACTTTCTGGCACTTGTAAATAATAAAAAAAAATCTAAATCGGCATTGTCTAACTTTTTGTGTATTTCTTTTCTCTTTTTCCCCGGTTCAACGCCATTTCCGTCTTAATTTTTTAGTGCCAAGTCAACCTTTGAATCTCACCGTACTCGACGTCACCGCCACCAGCATCACAATGTCCTGGCTACCACCAAAGAATCAAAATGGCGCCATTACTGGATATCATGTTTTTCACATTCACGAAAACCAAACCGGTGTCGCGATTGTTAAAAATACGCGAAACTCAGCGGATTCAATCATCACATTCGTTTTACCGAATTTAAGTGAGTATCAATAGCAATCCTCTATTTTTTATTTAATTCAAATTTTATTTATCGAAGTCATATTTTTCCCGCAGAGAAAAATCGATAATTTCAGACTTTAATATTGAATGAAAAACCAGATATGACCTTTAACTGAACCCCCTTTGGTTTGTTATTCAGTTCAGTCTAAATAATTATTAATCCCTTCCGGGGAACACTAATGATTAGACTGAATTTTGAATTTATTTCAGTACTAATTGAAATTATACATAGTCTCAATTTCTTATTTAATTTCAATGCTTAATTTCAATACTAATTAATTCCCAAGTTTTTTCTTTTACTTTTAATTCGCCAATATTTGACCAAACCTCCCAAGAGAAAATAGAAAGAAAGACTCTCCCACTTCGTTCTTAGGAAAAGAAAATTTTCGCTAACGACTTTTCGACCGTCTGTACAACGACCGACGGGAAGCATACACTGTTTTCTGGTAACGAAAAAGCTAAACTTTAAGATGTTTTGTTTTCTGTGAAATCAAATATAAACATAGTTTTAGTTTTTTGAATCGTTTTTGTTGTTGTTCACTTTCTGCTTCCCTTTGTAACACATTAAAGGAGGCGTGGTGGGTATAAGAAATTATACATATTCTTGCTCGGGACCACTCCCTTAGTCGATTTATCGATGTCCGTCCGTCTGTCTGACTCTGTGTCTGTGCCTGTGAAAATCACGATTATAGCCGCACGAAAATAGATATCGACATGAAATTTGGCACAAATTTGTTTAATCAAAACAGGATCTAAGGCAAAATCGGACCACTACCACGACTAATTTTCGTAGTGAGTATGAGTTCAGAAATATTTAGTGGATAATTTTTTAGCTTCTAGATCAGATATAAAATGGAATTTATATTCCCAGAATATACATCCAAAAAATGTACCTTTTGAAAAGTGGGCACGCGTCCACTGAGAACAGAAATAATGTTTGCAGAGGAACGAATGGGGCAATCTGGAAGGGCATTATATCCCATTAGTGGTTTCTTGGTGACAAAAGTCAAGAAAATCAGTTCACGGCCGCAATTTTTTTAGGAAACACCCCAAAAGCAGCAAGGTCTTTGGGTTGAACATAAAATTTCATAACGATATTAACATATTATAAGAAACGGTTGTGGTCCTTCCACTATTATGCGGTATTATGTAAGGATGATCGTGAGGAAAGCGATTTTAAAGTTGTGTTTGTAAACACAAAGAACTATAACTAGTAAGAATGTTATCTTCGGCCTGGCCGAAGCTTATATATTCTATTCCCGAATCTCTTGAATCTCTTGATAATAAAATGTCGACGGATTATATAAATATATTATATATTTATAAAAAATTATTATTTTTACATTTATAACCAGCCTGTGATGACAGAGAACATTCGTGCCAAATTTCATAATGACAGCTTTATTTGTTCTTTTGTAATCGTGATTTTTGTCCATAAAGGGCGCATTTTTTGTGAGACAGTTCTAATTAAGGCGTGAGCGTCAAATTTCATGTCAATGTCTCTATATTTACGCCTGTACGAATCTTGTCTCTAGTGGGCGAACCACGCCCATTTTTTGATTATGTTTTCAAATGAGGTAGTAGAACGGGATATACAATTTCACCTTTAAATACGTACTCAGTGCTGAGAAATTGAGATTGACCAACCAGCCTATCCTAACACGAAATATTTATACCAAATTTCATGATTATAGTTTTATTCGTTCTCTTGTTATCGTGATTTCCACAAACAGACAGATAGACAGACGGACAGGGCTAAATCGACTCAGGGAATCATTCTGAGCCAGAATATATATACCTTTCTACATCGATTGTATCTCTTTCACAGCGTTACAAACTTACTGTCAACGTTAATATATTTCCCTTTTTTTAAAAAAGGAAGAAAAATTAAAATTTGGCAGATATAGATATTCATTATACGCTACACCCGAAGGGAAGACAGAAGATGAAGGAGAGACATATTAACTTTGTTCTTCCGTTTGTAACGCATAGAAAGATTCGTTCTTACTTGTTTACAACAATAATTACGAATTTGCCGTTTTTCTTCGAAACATTTTGTTCGACGTATACTTTGAATGCCATAACAAATAAGGATGAAAATGAAGAAGGAGAATAAATAGGACAAAGAAAAAATAATAGCTATAAGAAGAAATAAAGGATAAAAAGGAAATGAATATATAAGAATTAGCATTGTAAGATGTATGGGGGAAAAGTGGCGCTTAAGAAAATGTGACAGAAGCAACAAAGAACGCTAGCTAGCGACCTACCCTAGCCGAGTTTGGCTCCTGCGAATTTGTGCAAATTTCGTTAACTTTTCGTGTACTTCTATAACAATTTCATTTTCTGTTATAGCTCCTGTCTACTTCTTTCTCCATCCCACTCTTTTTCTTTGACTCTACCCTTTCATTTTGTATACATTGTTGCCCTTGATCCACTTTTTCCTTGTATCCATAATATTTCATACTTTTTCATCATCTATCCATTTTCTTATTATCCTTGCTGTTTCCTTCATGATGAATTGCGGTTTAATTAATTTAAGTTTCTGAACTCCCGCAATTGCCTACCACGACCAGAATATTCACTCATGACATTGACGCACGCTTGCATTTTATTTCTGAACTTCTTTTCGGGTTCATTTGACCGCGTTTGCATAGCATCATCATAAATTAAATTTTAAATATTCAGCATTTAATAAATATTATTCTTGCCTCTTCTCTTTCCACTTCTGTTGCTTTTCTCCTCCTTCTTTAACCTCCAGTGCTTCTGTTCTACTCATTTTCAGGACGGCTGAAAATTTATGGTCATTAATTACACTAAGTGCTTCCATAAATACGCACACATATACATATGTATGTGTATGTGTACATCCTTCCTCTTACACGGATGTCTGCGGATGGATTTTAATATGTAGATTTCATTTTCACTGTCCGGTCGGAAGCTTGTCATCCATTCGAAAAAATTTCGAATGAACTTTTAATCATATCAATGGTAAATTCTCAAAAAAGATAACGTTTCTTCGAATTTAAGTTCAAAAGCGACTTCCAGTATGAGTGGGGTGTAATGATAGCTACTCTCGTTTCCTGCCCCTCTTTATTTTTTTATATTCAACATTTTGCGTATGTTGCAGGGATGTTAATAAAACGAGCTATTTTAATATTCCCATATTTCATTATTCTGTTCTTTTTTGCGGTGGGTTTATAAAAACCAACAATAACACAACCAACAAGCCCAACAATAATAACTACAACAGTAATAAGTGACATAAACAACTACAAATATGTGCATTTCCTTGCTACTAGCGTCTCTGGTGATGATTCAAATGACGATGATAATGACCATGCAAATCCGGTACCCGACCCTGATGACCGTATTCATATCGCCGCTACTTCCACTGCCAGAATAATTGCTAATATCTCTTTAATAATATAAAAAGTTATTTTATGGACTATTATAATTGAAGGACATTATATCGCAAAGAGGACGCGGTTACTTTAAGACAGATAAAATTTGAACTCTTCAAATGCATCACTACTCGTACAAACATTTAAATATCTTTATTCCCATTATGGGAATATACAAATAAAAACCCGTATGATCAGACTATTGTTTCCAGTTTCTCGTTTATTTATTTATTTAATATTACATTTTAAAAATCGTATGCAGCTTAAATCTTATGAACGTGAGTATTTTTATTTATAATTTTCCATAATTTCCACAGCTTCCAATAGTTTTCCTACATAAATTTCCCAATAGTACGTCTATATTTGTACGCATTGGTACGCCTACAAGCGTACGCCTAAAATTGGATTCTGATTAGTTAAGGATTCTTGTTAATGACCTTGTTCAATTTAGTTACTTTTGATTTTATGAATAATAATTTACGTGTGGTGAAATCTTGAGTTATAAGCAACAGCTCATATTTGAGACGGAATTAATTCCTTGTTCACTTTGTGAGTTAGAACGCCACCATAACAAGTCACTTGTTAGTGACGCCAACAAGACCTGCTGCCAACTTTTTAGTTTATGGGTTATGGTTGAACAACGATAGAAAACTTGTTTCAATTCATCGAATATAAAATTTATTTTTTCTTATTTTATTAATAATTTGATGGATAAGATATTATGATTCAGCAAATAAAACCTACAAATTAATACAGTTAATTTAATTACAATAAACGAGGAACCAAATTAAGAATTACTTCTTACTCCAAGCACATAGAAATTCCGTGCAGAAAGCCGGTCCGAACTGTTAAATAACACGACCTCTCATTGGCCAAAATGATAAAAACAAGAAAAGCAACGACAGGCACAAGAAGATAAAAGATTTTTAATTTTTTCGTCGTCGTAGACGCAAGCAGCCCCACAATTTTGTTTTTTTTTTCTCGTTAGACAACGCTATAATAATATCTATATTAGCGTGTAATAATAAATGACGCTATAATAGCGTGTGTTATCTTGACAATCTGGTCTAAAATTTCGCACCGAATTTTTATGTGTCCACAACATCTCAGATGAAAGTATTTCACTGTAGCAAATTTAGTCGTGCCTTGATGTTAGAAATTAATTACACAATATTTACAATTCTCTGGATGATTTTAAGAATTCAAATTCGAATTCGGGGTATCAGCGGTACGTGCATACTGCATTGCTCGCCAGAAAGGAGAACACAAATAATAAATTCATGTTGTGCTTTGCACAGTGCGTGCGTTTTTTATAAAAGCGAATAGGATTTTATGATCTGTTGAATTCGCTTACACGATGTGTGACAACTCATCAATTGTCATTTTTGTTTACCGCGCGTTTACCAACGACTATAAAGCCATATTTGTCATTGATTATGTTGTAAACATCTTGCACCCCTCTATTTTCTCAATAATTTTCACCAAACATAGACAGTTGTAAGTTAGGTTAACAATAATAACCTTTATCATTGGTTTTCAGAAAACCAATGGGCACTACGGATATGGGCATTTCCACATCTATATGAAACATATAATCCCTAAAATCTTACGGAACAGTGTGGAGAAGTCTAATTAATTGTTAACGTGAAGCCCCCACTAAATTTACTACAGTACTCCCACGTCACGTCACGTCAGATTCGTTTTATACGAGAGGAGAGGAGGAAATTCGTATCTCGTTATCTCGTTTATTATAATAAAACAAATTTCAGCTATATTAATTTTCAGTTTTTAATTACTGAATCATAATATATCATTTATTAGATCATTAAAATATAAGAGGTAATTCTTCTACAATAAATTCAAATAAATTTTCTATAGCTTTTCACCAATAACACCAAGTCGCAATGGTGTGGCTACAGAATTCAGAAAGAACTTGTACCATTTTGTGGATGGATGTAAAAAATACCTGTGTGAGTATTTGTATAAGGGGTCATGTATAAGGGGGTATTGTATAAGGGGTCAGAAATCACCACGCTGGAAAGTACATTGTATTACATTATATTACATTACGGTCATTACACTACGTACGCGTAACTTATACCATATTGTTGTTACTTGCTTTCCTTTAGTGTGTGGAAAAAACCAACAAAGTGTTTAGTTGAGTTCAGTTCAGTTTATTGAGACTTCAAGTACAAATTTCAATTTACATTTTTTTTCTTAACAGAGATAAAATACCTTAGAACTATACAGTATTATTCTAATAATATGAGAACAAAAGAGATAGCGTTTCATGCTATTTTAATATAATAGAGTAAGGGGTATGTTCCTAAATAGATTTAAATGAGAAAGCACGTTTGCTCCCGGCGTGCTGCTTTAACTTTAGTGGTATTACACTTGGTTTCTTAAAACTACATAGACTACGGAGTTAACTACTATAAAAAGAAAAAGAAAAAAAAAACATAAAATTATCTATTCCAATTTTAACGTGTCAGAAAAACTATTCATACGACAAGGCACAAAATGTTCATCATTAACCTCTGTGAGTATTATGCGACTTTTTGTTGTAGAATTGTGGGATTATTTCTAAGTTTGGATTAAATTTGGTATTTATGTTGGCGTTTAATGAACCAATTGATGAATGATAGTAGTTATTGTTCCAATTTTGGTCCCTTTGAGAACTCAAAACATCGGTTATGAGGGGGTTAGTGTGGTTTTGTAATCTGTTAATGTACTTTTCAAGTAATGAAAGAAGGTATATACATAAGGGTGTCGTGAGAGCCTGGCTGTATACAAGTTTATTAGCTAATCTCTTGGAGGCACTCACATAATTCTGGTTAATGCAGTATCTAATTATGTGTCCTTCAAAGATTTCGAGCTCTCTGGCAACAGAGGGAGAGATCGAAAACCAGATTGGGAAGGCGTATGTTAGGATAGGGCGGATGCTAAGTTAAACTTTAATAGGGAGGTAAATGTGATCCCTAGGTGCTTAATCGAATTCTTAAATTGAATTTCAGATCCATTTACGTGGATTGTGAGGGATTTCTACCTTCTGGTGCAACATAGCATAGGTGCATTTACCAGCAGCATTTCTGAAGCAGATAGCAACGGATTTAGATGAATTGATTTTAATTCCCCATTTATTACCAAAATCACTGATCAACCATAAGTGGTATGCAGCTCTTGCTGCTGCTACTCCGGGGGAAGCGTCATGAGCATAGATCAAAGAGTCGTCTGTGTAGAGGATAATTGTGGAATCAGGAGTTGTATACGGAATATCGTGAATATATATATTACATAGTAATGGAGCAACGATAGAGCCTTGTGGGATACCGGTAAAAACAGAGCCGCAGGTTGAAGGGGTGCCAATGATTTCTACGAAAAATTTAATATTTAATATTTAATTTAATATTATTTAAATAAAATAATATTTAATATTTTAAGAATAAAACGGTCACAGCCTATGTTTGTGAGTTTGTATAATAAACCTGAATGATTAGCACGGTCAAAGGTTTCTTCTAAGGAGAAGTTTGGGGGAAAATTGAAGATTTGGTGAGGTAGAGTCTAGGGTGTTCATTAGAACTTGATTGATATTTGTTTGAAGAACTGGAGCCAGGTTTTGGGTTAAATATTTGTGAAAGATGTTGCATAAATGTGGTTGCAATATCGTTAGGGTTTGGTAGAATTATATCATCAACTGTGAGCTTGCTGCAACTTGTGTTGGATTTTTTTGGACAAATTTATAAATTTCTTTGTAGGCCAATGGACCTGGAACTATTGCCCTAAATTTTTGGTGGATGGTCATTGATTGATGAATCTTAACTTTTTCTGTGATTATGATTTTCAGCAATGGAATCTGCTTAGATAAAAATTGGTATTCAGGAGGAGGAGGATTGGTATTCTTGAGACGTTTTTGCCAAGCATATTTAATCTTAAAGAGTTCTTGGATATCAGGAGGGATGTTAAATTTATTACTACGAGGCGGAGGGTCTGAGTGTCTTGAAATGGCTTCTTGGATTACAGGGTTAACCATAAGGATGTGGGCCTCAATGTCATGGTTGTTCAGGTTGCAGAAACATGAAGGCATAATATTCTCTAAAGAGGAATATATACCTGCTTGAAAATGTGACCAGTTAGTATTGGTAAAAGAAGGAAAATTGCGAGGTGTCGTGGAAAGGAATGAGAGATCGTCTATTCAGATAGTTAATTTCATGGAAAAGTGATCAGAAAAGGAGCTGAGAGTGGAAATTGAGTAGTTGGTGTTTAATGGGTTGATAATGTTTGAAGAAATGATGAAATCGTCAAGGATGGAAGGATTTATATCGTAAATTCTGCTAAATGAGGAGTAGGAGTCAGTTACGAAGCTGATTACCATTACTGTTCCATGTGGAATCCCCCAAGAGGGACGTTTTGCATTACGGTTTTCCCCTAATTATTGTGCCATAAAAATATTTACCTATGTGTTGAATCGAGGAGAGACCGTCACAAAGAGACTGGCAAATTATTTCGCAGTGGAAGTATGGATTGATTGGTTGATGGCTGATTTAACCGAGTTAAATACAGCTGCGTTTCTTTCTTTTTGTAGAGTTCGTTGCTTTTTAATTTTTGCAACGTGTTCTTTGTAGGTAGGGCAACCCCTAAAATTGGCGGGATGGCAATTTAACTAAATACATTCTCTTTATTTACTCCCTAAAGGTAATTGACGATATATTTTCGAAGTGAACCCTCTTGCTGGTGCGTTTAATAACGTTTTATGGCGGCCGAGGTTGATGGCTCCCTTCTCCCCCAGGTCACTTCCTTAGTGGTTCTTTGAAGAAGCAGGAACACATCCCCACTCCCTAAATGTGATAGAGAAACGCTTCTGTTAGTACCACCACCAGTACATTTCAGTTCTCTCTCTAACACACAAAGTTTTTTCTACACCCTTGCTTTCAAGGCTCTCCATAAAAATAGTCAAGTCAAGTTTAAAGTCTCCATATTAAAAACTTATTCAGAAATGATTAAAAAATATAAATACATGCAAGCTTGCGCTCCTAGTGGGGTCGGAGAAATTTAATTTCTCTTCGAATTTCTTCCACGCCTCCTCCACTCATCCTCGATTTTCGCGAGACAATGGCAGTCCTCTTGCGAGACTTTTTTCCATTTATTTAACTTAAACTTCGAATTGCTATGTCGTGTAGGTTGTTCTTAAGAGTTCCGGATAGAGATCGAATATGGAACGATCCCTTTGCTTTTCGGAACTAGTTTCAGGAAACATCCTTATATCCGAAATCTTACACATGCCCGAAACTATTTGTATGGCAACATAAGAACATGACGGTTCTTAGGCAAAACTCCCGACGGTGCAAATAAAGGATTATATTGTAAAAAAATGTTTACAATAATTCTCATAACATATTTGTTTTTATGTAAATTTTTTGAAAGTAAGTTAAATAAATCCAAAATAATTTCCCTTCACTATTTTTTAAAAATATTACAATGTAAAAAAATTTGTTTCACCATGGAGAAAAACCAGTAGAACTGTTTGTGCATTTTCAAAAGAAAATAGTGTTATATTTGCGCTACGGGAGAATTAAAATTTTCGTATATTATATAATTCAATAGGAGACATTTAAAAGTTATAATTTCAAGTTAAAAGAGCAAACCTTCAACCTTCAAAAGTTTTAAGTCTGCTTTATAATGCTTTCATATTTGAACATTCAACAACTATTTTCATATTTGCTCTTTATACACGTTATTGAGTGAGCATTCCAATAGCCCATGACATTGGATCGGATGTCATTAATTAACATATCCGAAGCTATTTCATTCCGAGGAACTATGCCTACGGAACGATTCCGACTAAAGAATTGTTCAGCTTGCAATGTTAATTGCATAAATTGTCTCCCTATTTATACGTGCGTGACTCTTGTTTTCTCTAAAAAAAATAATGGGCATCGTGAAAACCTTCTGCATTTTTTTGCTCAAATGTACAAATATTGCTCATATAATATTGTTTTTTTCAAACGTTGTACGTTTACAGTTGCTATCTCTCTCTTTCATGCAATCTACCGTGTAAGAAAAGAAACTATTTGATAACCATCAGCCATGTAACCATCAGTTATTCTCTTTGGTTGCATATTGTGAAATAGGCACTGTCTGGATATACTATAACATTTCTTACGAAACGACTAGGAACATATCCGATTGCGGAGACGTCTCCGGGAACTATACATATCTGGAACTACACAACCATAGTGTCGTGAATGCGGTCCTATACATGAGAAGTTAAAAACGAGTAGTATTACTATATAATAATGTATATGCTAACTTATATTTAAATAATGTAGTAATAATATCATAATTCGAGATTTTGTTTATTAACATTTAACATATAAGTATATTATAAATACAAGAACAAAAATATATTTAATAAATTATGACAATTCATTTAACGAGAATTACTTTTTGAAATGATAAACTGGCAAGTGTTACCTTACATAAACTGTTTTTATCTTCAGAAATGATTGCGTGGTATCTACAAATTTCAATTGAGAGTAGTAAGAATGTTATCTCCGGCCTGGCCGTAGCTTATATATCCTATTCCCGAATCTCTTGATAACAACGTTCAAATAAAATGTGGGCGAGATATATAAATATATTATATATTTATATTTAAAGAACATTCCTGAACTTCATTAAGAATATATTCCTGCCAAATTTAATCGTGATAGCTTTATTTGTTCTTTTGTAATCGTGATTTTTGCCCACAGAGGGCATGGCATTTTTGTGAAACAGTTATAATTGAGGCGTGGCCGTGACAGTAGTCTGATTTCAACACCATGATGACAGGAAATATTCGTGTCAGATTTCAAGCAAAATCTCTATTTTTACGTCTGTAGTCACGAATTTTGTCTTTGGTGGGCGGACAACGCCCATTTTTTTGGATTATATTTTCAAATTAGGTAGTAGACTCGAATATGCAAATTCACTTTTAAGGTCAAATTTTCATTCGGCGCTAAGAAATTGAGCTCTAAACACAATTTAATTCACGAGAAAAGTAGGCGTAGAAGTTGTCCGATTTTCTCCCATTTTCAATACCAGCCTATCCTAGCACGAAATATTCATACCAGATTTCGTGGTTATTGCTTTATTCGTTCTCTTGTAATCGTGATTTCCACAGACAGACAGACAGAAGGACGGTCGGACAGGGTTAAATCGACTCAGGGGATCATTCTGAGCCAAAATATGTATACCTCTCTATATCTATTGTAGCTCTTTCATTGCGTTACAAACTTAGAATCAACGTTAGTATATCCTTTTTCCCTTTTTAAAAGGGAATAGGATATTAAAATCAAATCGATCGAAAATAAATAGATAAAAATGCATACAAATCGAATCATACTCAATTGTGTACAAATTTATATTTCAAGATCTAATACACGTTGCTTACATATGAGAAGCGACGTCGTGTTTGTGAATTCGATTAAGACGACGACGACGATTTGCGGGGTTGATTCATCATTGTGTTGAAGCTCGAACGATTATCGCTCATTTTGTTTTGATTATTTTTCTTAATATAGCGGAAATAAATGGCCGTGAAATTCGAACGATAACTAACAGCATTATAGTGAAAAATCACGACGAAGACAAACCTGGAATTTTGTGGGATTCTCGTTTGAGGTTTTCATGACTTTGACAAGTCTGCATAAAGTAAAGACGGAAAATGACAACATTTTCCCAAGATGATAATTCGTAGTTTTATTGTAATTTTTTTCAAATCTTTTAAATAAAAAAAATTTCGAATTTAATAAAAATTAGAGTTCCAGATAGCACCACAACAGTTCTATAGAAAAGTGTTCTACACTAAGAAAATATCTTCAAGAACTTAAGAGTTATGGCCATTTTTCTTTTATTATTTTGTGAAGTTAGCACCCCCAAACTTTAGAATTTTCTCAAAAACATGCATTCTGAATGCTTCAACTGCTTCTTCAGGTGTCGAAAAGCTTTGACCTCTCAGTTTGTTTTTTACGTATGAGAATAAAAAGCAGTCATTCGGTGCTAAGTCAGGACTATACAGCGGATGACTCATCAAATCGATGTTTTGGGTGCTCAAAAATGCATTTGTTTGAGCCGATGTATGAGAGCTCGAATTGTCGTGGTGAAGATTGATCCGTCTTCGGCGGTTGGTTTTCCTGATTTCCACTCAGAATTGACTGTTCTGCGTTGTTCTAGTGGTACGGTTGCGACATGCCCAGTTTTTCCGAAAAAACAGGCGGCCATTTGCTTGGAAGTGCTTCGTGCGCGAACAACTTTTGTTGGATTTCGTTCGCCTTGAAACACCCATACAATCGTGTGGGTGTATATGACTGTTTCCTTTCGGACTCATATGCGTAAATAACCTCAAAAATGTCCAACATAAAAGGCGACCGTCGTATTTTTATACCCTACACCAGAATGGATAAGGTATATTCACTTACTTCCTCCACTTGTAACGCATTAAAGGAGGCGCCGTGGGTACAGAATATTATATACATTCTTGCTCACAGTCTCCTTGTAAGCCGATTCAATACGCCACCCCCACACACACACACACCTACAGTTGACCGTGGAAATTGACCGACTGCAGGCAGAGGGAATGAGGTGTCGACATTAACTTTGCGCGATTATTCCTTGTCATAGGCGATGTGGGATTGAACGTTGGCCACAATCGAGTAAGAGACACGCCATGTTTTTATAGTAAATACAAATACGTGTTTATAGTGATATTTATCAGATTTTAGAACACTTAAAGTGGCAATTACATTTTCCAATAAAACGTTCACGTTGAGAACGTATTTCTAATAGCGGGCATGACGTTCCGCTACGAAAAGTAAGACTATAAGGGAAGGAAGAGAGTTATTGGCGTGAAAAAATGTGGCAAAAATACTCTCTACCTATCTCGGCTGATTTTTTAAAAAAATGGTTGAAATTGGACCGTTAATACGTATTAATCTGTGATAATATCTGAATTCCTCACGTTGCATACGGAATTTAAAGTTGATTTTGCATTCGAGTTTAATATTTAAGGCAAAATTATGTTCCCATAAATGGACTTGCTTTTCCCCAGATTGTTGGATTTAGATAATAAATTTATGTTGCGTAAATAGAGTATATAAGCATCGGCTAAGTCGGTGTTAGCATATGTTAGCTTATTTGTTTTTTTTTTTTGCTGTGGCTGAACTTATTGTTGGTTTTCTTCTCGCTTGTAATTCCGGTATAAAATTTAATTGATTACTTTTCTTTGGTCGACTGCAATACCTATCAATGGAAGTGTTTTCTGTGGATTACGCTTTGCATCCTCTTTTTATTCGCGGTTCTGTTTTTTATTTATGATTACTTATATTTATTATTAGTAGTGTTCAAATTATAATGTACCCGAATAGCTTAAATTAAACCTTTCCCTGCATTTTCCTGTTGTAGCACCAGAATTCTTTAAATCTAATCTTCTTTCCGATATTTTTGGAGTACTTCGAGAATAACCTTGATAATGAAAGCTGTATATTTATTTTTCGAAATAATGCTTTTAATTTTGAAAGATTCACTACATTCATATCATTTATTGCATTTATTCAAACAGTGATTACTTTTACTCGTGGATTTACCTTTTGGATTTTGCTTTTTCTTTCTTTTATTTCAGAACCTTTTACCGAGTATCGTGTCACCGTACAAGCCCTCACCACAGGAAAACGTGGTAACCCCAGCGATAAAATTGTTCAACGAACTGATGTCAGCGGACCGAGTGCACCGATAATTGTTAATGTTACTTGCAATTCGCAGGACTCTATCACGATACGTTGGAAACGTCCCTACGAATATTACAATACAATCGACTTTTATATAATTAAAACACGACTGCAGGGCCAGGATTCGCATCGTGATATCAGAATAAACGCATCGGCCAAGGAATTGGAAACGGCGGTATGCATTCGTATTAGTTCCAATCATTTTAATTAATGTTATATGACATTACGGTGAAATTCTCGAACAGTTACGACCAGATTTGAGTTTGAAGTAAAATTAACTAATATAAATCAAAGAATATCTAAAAATTGAAACGTTTCGACACGGTTTTCGAAAAGGACATAAAACGGACACGACTAGATAAATAAAACAAAATAAAATAAACGGCTTTTCAAAAACAGGCATCAGAAAATGATGACACCTTGATTAGTCTTGAAGTATTTTTGTTCCAGCAATAAAAAAACTCAATCGGGCTATAAAACTTCGTTTAAAATAAATATCGCAAAAAGCAAATATTATTGCGCTATAGAAATAGAAACCCTCTATGTCTTTTTAAACTACACGTCAACACGAAAGAATTTTTGTAGGAGTCATCAGTATTTTTTGAAAAAAAATTTCGCTGACCTTTAAATGATAGTGACAGCTATACCACTCAAAATTGTAACAAACCCACGATGAATATGATGTTTTTTATATAAAAACGAGGTACATTTCGTTTTAACATGTTGTCAATATTGATGACATTTACAACAGTGATAACTAAAACACCGAGAACAAAAATAACAATGAATAGCAACAAATTCATTGTTGGGCTAAAATGAATTCATCAAAACTATGCATTTCTGTTAAACGAAAAAAGGGTTTGTGTTAGGATACACACAATTTTTTTGAAAAAAGAATAAAGCATATATTTTTTCTAATTCGTGAAGTTTTTACAGCATAACATATTTTGAAGAGTGTAATAATTTTGAATCAATGTTCATTGTTAGTTGGCAACATTACCTTCACGACTGGTTCCTTTAGACACAGCTTAATGCATTCGTATCGGTACTGCATGTACCTTAATATTTAGTTCCGTTCGAACAATGTGAGAAATATTATCAGCCTTATTATAATTATTATAACCTTAGATATTATCATACATTTTGTGCTGACAATTTTCAAAATTAAAATAACATTTAAAGATTTATACATGTTTTAAATTAATCTATCAAGAAGGTACCATGTTTTAAATTCGAATATATCAAAAAGGTACCATGTTTTAGCTGGGCCTTATTTGAAGTCCATAATTTTCGGGGAAGGTTTCGGAACAAAGCCTGATTTTACCAAAATAGATTATGCGAAAACTTACAAAAGTTGCAGTGCTAACAACTCTTTCATAAAACAACAACAAATCGCGCTAATCTACAATATTTTATCATAATTTCTATAACGGATCGATTAAGCATTAACTATTCAAAATAAAAATCAACGATCACCTTTCTAACCTCTCCAAGGTATTCACATTAGCATTACTTTACCCAGTTCATCCTGCCAGAATATCATGCCAGTCAATCCTGTCTCGACCAGTCAAAAAAATAACTCGACAAAAGACTTTGATTTGACGACTCTGTCCTTTGCAGCGAAGTGTCGTTAGGAGATATTTTGTCATCACGGGTGACTACGTGGATGTTATTTGAGACAACTGTTTATTTTTAGTGTCGAAGGAAAAAGCAATATCGTAAATAGTAAACCAATTTTTTTAGAAATAGAACTTCACATTAATTTGATGCCGAAATAGGCGCCTTATTAATAATTATCAAAACCGCAATTTTTTTACAAAATGATTTTACAAATTTTTCTACAGATGATTTTACAAAATCTGACAACAAACTCTGTGTATGAGGTCAAAGTAGCCGCTGCAACTTTTAGCATAATTAATCGAAAAAAAATTGTGTTGGGAAAATTTTCTGAAGTGAAAAAGGTAAGTTATTATTTACTAACAAATCGAATAGCAAAATATGACAAAAAATAATTTTTCATAATTCGGAAAGATGTATTCAAACATTAATAATCGGAAAGCCGATCTATATTTTAAACTGTGATAAAACAAGCCTTCCGAACGAGAATTCTTTCGAAATAAGTGTTTTTCGCAATTGTCGCCAGAAAATTTTAGTAACGAATGAAAAAGGAAAAAATTAAGTTAAAAAATTAAAACTTTGAAATAAAATAAATAAGATTATCTTCTATTATTATCTTCTATTATTTCTTCATTATCCTGTAATTGTTATTTGTCCAGACCGCAAACAGAGACGTATAGAGAAACAGACAGGGAGACAGGCAGGCAAGTAAACAGACAGACAAGCGGACAGCAGAGAGATGCAGACAGACGGACAGGCCGGCTGTCGGACAGAAAGTAAGACAGGCAGACAGACAAATAGACAGAGCGACAGACACGCAATAAGAAAAGGTAGACAAACAGACAGAGAGAAAGAGACAGACAGGCGGACAGATAGACATACAGACTGATAGACATCTGAACAAATAGACGGACAGACAAGCGGATGGTCGATCTTTTCGATGGAGGGAAAGTTGGACAGGCAGTCGCACTGAGACACATGGGGACAGGAAGACAACCCAACGAGCAGGCAGGGCAGCACGCAGGCAGTCAGATGAGCATATGGTCGTCAGGTGAACGAACTGACGCTCATCTGGCAGATGGGAAGACTGGTGAACAGAAGGACGGGTGCAGTGGGCTAAATTAATTCATATTATTCTAATCCAGAAGAAAACTTTCCTATACCCGCCACACTCCGTTAATGCGATGCAAAAGGAAGGACCAACTTAAGATACACTAACCCTTCGTGTGTAGGGTATAAAAAAGATTATTCAAAAAAAAAAAATAGACAGCGGAAGAAAAATCGTGAAAAAGCAGAAACGGGAAATCCTTGTGAACGGAAGCAGAAGATTTATTTGAAGCTAACATTTGTTTATTTTCGGTTTTTTGCTGTTGTGACTATTATTATTGCACCTGGCTATGATGGTTGTTACGATTCTTTTTAAGCTATCGTTGTTGTTGTTTCTGTTCCTTTGTTTTGTCTTTTTTATACCATTTCAGGTGTTTGGTGCCCTTTCCTTTTGTTTACCGTCGCCATTTGTTTTTTTCAATTTCTTATTATTGTTCTTTAATTTGCAAAAGATTTATGATTTTTTTAACGCGTTGTTTCGTCGTAAAACGTTTCTTGTTCACTCCTTTCTCCTTTTTTGTTTGCTCCTGTTTGTTGCGCTCTTGCCAAGATAAAAACAAGGAACTCCTGTTTTTGTTCGTTTGCTTCGTGCTAACCAACATTTTATAACTATTCATGGCGTTTCATGAAATGTAGAATAAAATTTCTATCTGCCTTTTAAAGTTGACATTTTTTTAAAGTATTTTAATTGAAGAATTATCAATTACGGATAAAGTTGCTTTGGATTATTTGACATTAGCGAATCGTTAATTATTAGTTTAATTAAGTGTCCGAATGTTTAATTGTTTAATTATTTCTAGCAATATCCTTCGAACAGAATGTATCTTAAAACCACGTTATAAAAAATCAAAAGCAAAAGGGATATGAAAAATATCATCTGTCTTTGCCAGTGCTATTTCTTTGTTGTTATAAGTATTTTTTAATTTTGCAGATTCCTCTTCACCCGAATTGCGAAAAAATTCAACCTCTATTACGGCAATCTCACAACGATTACAATCTGGCGGTTCTGGTTGGGATAATTTTTAGCTGTTTCGGAATTGTGCTTATTGTAATGGCTTTCTTCTTGTGGAGGTAAGTGTGCTCCGGTGGTTGGGTAATTAACTTTTTTGTGATAACTTTTTTCACGCAGTTTTAAAACAAAAATGCAATAGAATGAAATACTCATGGTTTGTTCCAAAAAGAGTGAGGGTGATATTCGAAAAGGTTAAGACTCTCTTTTTTAGTGTAAACTACGAATTCTATTTTTTTATTTCACGTCTGGAGTACATGAGTTTAACAAAATATTTTTTAAGAAATGAATACTTAAAGGATAGAAAAAAGTTAGTTTTGAAAAAAAAATTAGTTGATGAAAACATGTTTTCAAAAGACAAAAAGTACATACATATTCCACTTAGCATTTTCCTCTAATGAACTCTTCTTTTGAAGGTTTACAAACTTTAGAATTAATAGGAGTTCATTTTCTAAACGCTTTTATTAATATAAATTGCATTTGCTTTCTGATCGATTTTAAGGACACTAGCTATAAGGTTTTGAAAACGATAACGATAACGTGAGAACGAAAACAAAAGCACAAGTAAGAACAAAGAAATTATTTTCACGCGATTCGGGCCGAACTTTAAAAACAGCCAATTAAGAAAATTTTCGAAGACGAGATCTATTGATAAACTTCTAGATATTAAAAATATGTGAAGGAGAACGTTACTCATAATCATACGCAGTATATGTAACGAAAGAAAACCTAATCCCATCTATACAATCCACCTTTATCTATGGCTATACCGTTTTCATATAATTCTCATATATCGTATTGAATTGAATCGAATATCCCGTGTGTCCCGGACATTTCTGTGCAAGTCTTTTTATTACAAATCTTTTTCTAGAACATTGTTGAACTATCATAAGGATTTTCCATAACCACAGATCATTTAATATACTCTGCCGAATAAGAAAACTGCATTCATGTGCAGCGTGTTTGTCCACTTCTTACTTATATTTGATTTATTACTGGAAAACAATTCGAAAACTGCGAGAAGAAGATGCATGTCGACAACAAATAATATTGAATCACATTTTTGTAATATTACAAATAAATTTTTATCATTAAATAACTTTTAAGTACTTGAATGAATATCTCTTAGTTCACTTGAATTTTGGTTTGATTTTATTTTCTTTCTATTCTTTCGAAAGCTTTTTCACTTGTCTGACTTCTTGATGAAGAATAAATAAACTTGGTCATGCAAAGATAAATGAGAAAAAGTTCAATATGTGCTTAGTCGTCACCCTCTTCCTCTATATTTTTATCCTATTCACTTTAAAAAAGGGAAAAAGGGTATATTAACGTTGATACTAAGTTTGTAACGCAGTGAAGGAGCTACAATAGATATAGAAAACAATATATATATTCTCGCTCAGAATGATGCCTGAGTCGATTTAGCCCTGTCCGTCCGTCTATCTGTCTGTCTCTCTGTCTGTCTGTCTGTCTGTGGAAATCAGGATTACAAAAGAACGAATGAAGCTATGATCATGAAATTTGGTACGAATATTTCGTGATAGGATAGGCTGGTTGGTGTTGGCGAAATCGGACAACTTACATTCCTACGTCTGTTATTTAGTGTTAAAGGTGAAATCGTATATCCGAGTCTACTGTAATCGTATACGAGTCATTTGAAAATACAATCCAAGGAATGGCCACCCACTATAGACAAAATTCGTACAGGCGTAAAAATAGAGATATTGACATGAAATTTGGCACACATGTACCCTGTCATCATAGGATGGGTGGTGTTGAAAATGGGTGAAATCAGAAAACTGTCACGCCCACGTCTCAATTAGAACCGTTTCACAAAAAATGATCGTTGAAAAGAACAAGTAATAATTTCTATATAACCCGCCGACATTTTATTTGAACGTTGTTATCAAGATATTCGGGAATGGGATATATAAGCTTCGGCCAGGCCGAAGATAAGGCACTTACTAGTTTAATTTCATTAGTATTTTTTTCAAATAAATAAATAAATAAATAAATAAATAAATAAATAAATAAATAAATATATATATATATATATATATATATATATATATATATATATATATATATATATATATATATATATATATATATATATATATATATATATATATATATATATATATATATATATATATATATATATATATATATATATATATATATATATATATATATATATATATATATATATATATATATATATATATATATATATATATATATATATATATATATATATATATATATATATATATATATATATATATATATATATATATATATATATATATATATATATATATATATATATATATATATATATATATATATATATATATATATATATATATATATATATATATATATATATATATATATATATATATATATATATATATATATATATATATATATATATATATATATATATATATATATATATATATATATATATATATATATATATATATATATATATATATATATATATATATATATATATATATATATATATATATATATATATATATATATATATATATATATATATATATATATATATATATATATATATATATATATATATATATATATATATATATATATATATATATATATATATATATATATATATATATATATATATATATATATATATATATATATATATATATATATATATATATATATATATATATATATATATATATATATATATATATATATATATATATATATATATATATATATATATATATATATATATATATATATATATATATATATATATATATATATATATATATATATATATATATATATATATATATATATATATATATATATATATATATATATATATATATATATATATATATATATATATATATATATATATATATATATATATATATATATATATATATATATATATATATATATATATATATATATATATATATATATATATATATATATATATATATATATATATATATATATATATATATATATATATATATATATATATATATATATATATATATATATATATATATATATATATATATAATATATATATATATATATATATATATATATATATATATATATATATATATATATATATATATATATATATATATATATATATATATATATATATATATATATATATATATATATATATATATATATATATATATATATATATATATATATATATATATATATATATATATATATATATATATATATATATATATATATATATATATATATATATATATATATATATATATATATATATATATATATATATATATATATATATATATATATATATATATATATATATATATATATATATATATATATATATATATATATATATATATATATATATATATATATATATATATATATATATATATATATATATATATATATATATATATATATATATATATATATATATATATATATATATATATATATATATATATATATATATATATATATATATATATATATATATATATATATATATATATATATATATATATATATATATATATATATATATATATATATATATATATATATATATATATATATATATATATATATATATATATATATATATATATATATATATATATATATATATATATATATATATATATATATATATATATATATATATATATATATATATATATATATATATATATATATATATATATATATATATATATATATATATATATATATATATATATATATATATATATATATATATATATATATATATATATATATATATATATATATATATATATATATATATATATATATATATATATATATATATATATATATATATATATATATATATATATATGCCAGATCTGGTATATATATATATACCTGATAAATTGGACTTATATTTTCGCGAGAGTGGGGGGAGGTAATATTTCAATTGAAATGATTCATCCAAACTGCAAGTCACGGGATTGTCAATGGATTCCGTATAAAATTGATAATTTCCAGAAGACTGATAGGGCCTCGATAAGAATACACGGCCTCACTAGCCGATATTGAATAAACCTGATTAATTATATTTTTAACAGCATAAACCGATTGACCCTAAATATCCTAAAATATTCATATCACGAATATATTATATAGTTTTGGAAATTATCGATTGATTTCAACAATCGATAGTTACTTGTTGAATGATTATGACTATCGAATGATTTTTTACCTTCATTCATTCATTCATTAATCAACTAACTCGTTGTTATTAGTTGAATTGAATTAATTGAACGATTTCTGAATAATTAAATATTCTGAATAATTAAAAACTGGCAAATGGTTGAATTATTCGATAGTTTCTAACAATGACTACTTCAGGGAGGCAGATTTACTCGTTGGATGATTTCTGAATTACTAAAGACTATTGACAAAAACTAATTTAAAACTATCGAATAACTCGATAGTTTTTGTTCGATAATTCCCAACACTAATATTATCCTAATAACAATTCCTTCTAATTATAAGAATTATTTTTAGTGATGACTGATAGCGTTGTACGATAGTATTTCCCTCTGATCTTAAGAGATATTTGTCGGGTTTAATTAACGGTTAAATAAATAAATATAAAATAGAAAAATTTTAAAAGTATGAAAAATATAGTAAAAACACCCTGTACATTTTAAGCAACGCTATATGCATAAAAGGACAGCGACCAAACAACAACAATTACCAATACTTTGGACGATAAAATCACCTTCAGGTTGAAGTAACTAAATTGCTGCATGTTCAAATTTAGAAGTTTAAAGACACACTTCTATTAGCGCTTATTACGCTAATCAAGGAGAGAAAGTGGGGGAGGGAGTAGAATATATGATTTTATTCAAATGAACTTAGAAATCTGGATGGAAGAAAATTATAATTAAAAACATCTCACAACAGTCTCATCACCAGTCATCTTTTCCATTTTACAAAAATTAAAGACAAACCCATCTTTCTCTTCAAACGGACTCTTCGGATTTTTTGAGGGTTATTTTCTCTTGACCGTATTGCTTAGTAAATAGCCATAAAATAAAATAGAATAAAGGAATCAATTTGTTATATATTGACTTGTGATTTTTGTCTTTCTTGGATTTAGTTGGGGGTTATCACACACAACCACCGACCTTCATCGCTCTCCAACTCAACTCTCACTCTCACTATCTATATTATAATACTTATTTTTGTTCTAGCTCTTAGTCATTGATTTTCTTTATTGTGACGTCGGTAGTCGTTACCTCAGTCTGATTCGAATTTGCTTCGCTTTTTTCTGTTGTTTTTTAATACGACTGCTACTCACTTGGAAATTATCAGTTTGAAATCAGTTGCTTCGGAAGCGTTTTGCAATAGAGACGGGACTGCTGGTTAATGTTGCTTATTTTTTATTTCATCTGGCTGAAAGTATAGACGCAGCAACATAAACGCTGAAAGTATAGACGCAGCAACATAAACTCGATACGCAGAGAGAGCTCGGAAATGCACTTTTATGACCGAATAATGTCTTATATCGGATATATTGCTCATATCTTGTCTTGAGAAAATTGAAAAATTCGCGGTGCTTTTTGTAATTTTGTGTGGGGTGTAGTACACTCGGTATTTACATCTGCCCTTTTAATAAAAATGTATTACAATCGTGTAAAAAGTGTTTATGCATACGTATACAAACCTAATAAAAAAGCAACATTTTTGTAACGACCGATGCAATATAAATTATTAAGAAATGTTAATCTTTGACGCAGTTTTAATTAAATTGTTGGACAAATGTGATTGACAGGCTATGAGAAAAAACTAATGGAATCCAATTGAAGTAAAATAGTTGAAAGTATTCCATTAAAATCATCGAGCACAACAAAAACAAAACAAAATAAAGGACCTTTACGAATTATATACAAACATCGAATCGTGAATATCATCGTCATCATACACGCCCGCCCCCTCTCTCATTCCTGTAGTAGACCAACTCGTTTATCATTATTACACGTGCTTTCGTCAAACTGATTCCTCGCCTTAAAAAATGTCAGTGAGATCAAGTGAGAAGCTGCTAAAGCGTGCCAAATCCCGAAAAAGTGGTAATTGGTTTACGTAAGTTCGTTGTTAGCGTCGGTAATATGTCGTTTTGTGTAAATGCATTCATGCAAATATATCCACATATCCATACACATATTTGTTCAAATGCTTCTCTGTTCTTTTGATTTGTTTTTGTAAACCTTTTTTGTTTTTTCAAGTTGTTTATTATTTCTTTTATTATTTTCATTGTTTCTAAATAAAACATATTAATCGATTGATTAATATTGATTTGTGTGGTAATTTAGTATTTTATGTGAATATTCTTACATATTTCAAGAAGTTTAAACGTTTGTTTAAAACGAAAACTCGTATTTTCTGGATTTAATACCAAAGCCAAAGTTTCTTAAATAAAGCCAATTTTTTTAAATAAAGATAATTTTTAATGTTGAGCACGAATTTTCGAGTTGAAAAGTTTTAGAATTTAATGACATTATCATTGCATTAATAACAGAGTTCGAGCATTGCTTCAATTGCTTCAGTAAAGATCAATTGCTTCAATAAAATTTTATCTATGAGCCGAAGTCCACTAATCTAAGAGTGGAAATCTATCAGAATTTTTACCTTTAATTTTAAGGAAAAATGTTAATGAGCTATATATATATGATTAATAACAATAATGATAAGTATATGAAAATATGAAATTACATCTAATTTTAAGCTTGTTGGATTTGAATTACGGTCCAAAGTTGCAGAAATGAGTGCAATGGGTGATTGTTTCTTAAGAATTTGAAATTTCTGTAGTTTTCTGCCGGGCATATCGTTTACCGATTCTAGACATCTTTGTATTCGTAGGAGAGATTTAAAAATGGGAGACTTTTTGAGACGCTCGCCTGCAAGAACTAAAACAATGATATATGGTTGTGATTCTTCAAGAATTATTTTGTATGTTTGTTTCTTTAATTTTTGTAAACTTTCACAATGTATTTCTTTGGTTTTTACACAGCAATACTGTTTAAGATAAACGAGAGTACTAATCCCAACAGTTCCTTATTTGCAATTTTAATCAGATGTTAGAACGAAGCTTGCTCTGATTTATTCTGTTTTACTGATAACACTATTATTTGCTATTTTCTCTTTACCCTCGAAATCTCTTTCGTCGTTGTTGTTAATTTTTCTAGATTGCATTCGCAATCCGAAACTATCTTCGGGTTTCTTAAAAATCTGTCTAAAATTAACCTTTCAGTTAGGAATCAACAGCAGTTTTCAGTTTTTTCATTATCTGTGGCTATTGCCTGCCTGTCTTTCGGCAGACCTTGAAAATTTCCCCAATGAACATTTTTGAACTGAAGTTTCATGCTGTAGCGTCCTTAAGTCATCATGATGACAGATAAAGCTGCGGATGTCATTAACAGTCATGGTCACGAATTATATCCAATCATTTATTTTCATTACTCCAGTCAAGAGAATCATTATTATTATTATTTTAATCACCAACATCACGTACCCTGATGACCTTAATCATTTCGAAATTTTGTGCATCGGCGAAATATCTTTCTCGACTTCTGCTCTTCCTTTAAAAAAAGATTTGGAAGAGCTAAAATTGTGTGAATTAACTCCTGACGAAATCAGAACAAGTCCGTCCCGAATCCTTTAGGGCCCATGCTATGGAAATATTCCATTGTTTTTGTATGGTTTTCAAATATTAATTAATTTTTTGATAATATTTAAGTTTCATTTTTAACCCTTTTGCCCCTCATCGATCCATTTGTCACATTTAAATTCGTGCTCTCTCTCTCTCACTCTATCTTTCTCTTTCCCGCTCTCTGCTTTTCCCTTTCTTCTGTTCTTTAAAAAATCATGCTTTTATAAAAAACGCTTCCCGGATTCCTCATACGCGTTCACTCCAAACTCACCTTACCACCTGTTCTCTTTCGTCTGGACATATTACACTTCTCTCCATTCCCTCCACCTTCTTTCTTAGACAGATATAAGCGCTCTCCCGTAATCATTCTTTTACAAACTTTCATTCTGCCTTCTCTTCCTAAATCAATGATATTTTTCAAGTTTTTAACCACGGTTTCATTAGAAAATGCATTCAGATGATTGGGATGCGTGTGGTGAGTAATAGGAATGTGTTTACACTTTGTCTTTATTTTAGAACTAATAAAGTGGTGCACGCTTATGGGAGGTAGGTAGTGTAGTCAAACCATTGGAATGTTTGTAGAAGAGGAATTTCTGGTAAGAATTTGGATGTTTCTAAAGTTGTTCTGAAGCAAATTTATTTCAGTTTAACTTAACACAAGTAGTAGAAGAAATAATTCTAATATTCGTAGAAGACAGACGGCAGTGGCTAATGATGCTGCTGGCGTTAGCGACGCCTACCACTTGTGCCAACATAATTCAAACATTGAATTAAAGTATTCAAAACCCTGATTTTTTCAGTAAAGGGATTAAAAGCTGTGAAGAACTTTCCTTAATGGGAATGCTCCTGACAGAGATGCGATCAGCAACGATGGCGGTGCATAAATGCTGAATTGAGAAAGTGGTATAAGAATTAATTAATATTGCTTCTAATTTTGAGAAAAAATTAGACCTTACGACTCTGAAAAACTATTTCATCTTTTCTCTTTTGGATTCTAGCATTCTTTTCAACCTCACAAACAAATTCAGCTGTTAATTTTTGGCGATTCTAGCTCTTGCGTTCGTTGTTTGTTGGCTAGGGTGATGTAGGGTTCGCTTGACGAATAATAGATGGCCAATAAAGATTCAAATCTACTTCTTTATTCGGTCAGGGCAGTGTTTTTATACACCTAGCGGATTTAGGCTTCACAGATTGAAATGGTAAAAGCGTTGAACAGTTAAAAAGATTTCCTCAAGAAGTCCGTCAGCTAAAGAAGTCAAATACATAGAAAAGAGGGATAGAAAAAAAGAGAAAGAGAGCAGCAATTTTAAATTGCGTTAGTGCTATATTCAACTTGAATCTAAGAAATCACTTGATTCAGCCGTTACGAAACATGTTTGAGCATTTCTCTTGATAAATATTTCAATGGGTTAAAACTGGATTCATTATAGAAACGCTTTTAAAATTAGCTCGTATAATGAGCGCCGAGTCGAAAAAGACCCTTCAACTAAAGCATCTTTAACAAACCCTCAATGATTTTTATAAGAAATATAAATTTTATATTAATTTATCATAAAAATAAATTTATCATAAAAAGTTAAAATTCAAATTACCTCTTTATGGGTACTCTCCATTTCTTTTTCTTCTTAATGCTTTTCATGCAAACTACAGAAGTAATCCAATCTTTTACACGCGCATGCAATTAAAAATGTCTCTTGTTTCTTTTTGGCAGCTCTAAAATCTGCAAACCCTACACCTGAGGGGATAGGGCACATTCATTCTCTACTGCCGTTTGTAACGTATCGAAGGAGGAGTAGAAGGTATAGAAGAGTATATATATTCTTGCTCAGAATCACATGAGTCGATTTGGCCATATCCGTCCCGTCCGCCCGTCTGTCTGACTGTGTGTCTACCTGTCTGTGAAATGCCCGATTTCAGCCGAACGGAAAGCAATATCGTCTAGAAATTTGACGTGAATATTCATTACAATTGCAGTTTGTGTGGGATTGGGCGAAATCGGACCAGCGCCAGTCATATTTTTTAAAGTTAATACTATGTTCGCATTAGGCCGAAATTACGCATTTTCAATTACGCAATTTCATTGGTTAACTCAATTTCGAGTGAAATTGAGAATATCTATTCAATTTCGCCATACAAAAGGATGTCAAACAAAATTCAGATGGTGAATAAATTGACTTTAATTTCGACGAAATAGAGAATGAAATTGCCTAGAAATAAACATCAACTCTGATATTGTACTAAAATGTGTACTGAATTGCTATTAGTTTGCCAACGCTGACTTATTTTGAAATTTTTGGATATTATTTAAAATGGTATTTTTTTGAAATTTTTTTTTAAATTTCAAATATGTGAATATGGACAAAAAGTGATACAAGAAAAGGAATTATGCGAAACGAACATTTTTTGTATATACTTCATGTCCGCAAAGCGCTTACATTACTTATGGAATTCATGTAAACATTAAAAGTTTGGAAAATTTGTGCAATATCCATTGTTTTCTAATGTCCAATATCTCACGTAGTAAACAATCAAAGAGTCAAACGAAATTGGTAATTGCGATACCGAACACTGTCAATTTCAAATGAAATTGTCTCAATTTCAGAAGCAATTTCGGCCTAGTGCGAACATAGTATAATACTGTTTTAGTTGTGTTAATAGTGGCGTTTATATATGGCGTATTATATGGCGTTCGGAGTAACCTAAATTACGTAATTTATGTGGTTTTTGTAATTTATTCGTAATTTAGAGCTGTAAATGTAAAATACAATAGTTATTATATAAATCATCTACCGTTCGTAATTTATCATAAATTATTTCATAAATTACATAGAAAACAATCTGAAATTTTGAATTTTGTCCTAAATTTTTACTAAATGGCTGATTCGTTGCTTTCCATGACTTCATTGACATTTGGAAAAATTGATTGTGTTAAATTTCTAGAAAACATAAATGAAATGAAATGAAAATGAAAATTCTAAATTTAAGAAAAAGTACTTGAAAAGTTAATGAAATGATATAATTAGAAGTAGGAAACCTCGGCTTTGCAGGGTGGAGTAAACAACCCGCATATTCTGCGAAATAAATTTGGGCAAATTAGGTAGCCATGGTCACAATTTCACACCGGCAGATGTGCACTCAAAAATTCACAGCAATAAAACAATAATACAAAACTTTCAAGATAAATTAAGTTCACCCACTCTCAACGCATGTAATTTATATCTAAATAACATAATTACAAATTACCTCGAAAAGCCACTCCAAACAAGGCATTAGCTCAAGAAAGGTATTTAAAGGTAATATTTTACATTCATGTTCACCATTTAAGGCAAGGGTATATTCCCAAAAGTGGGTGTCGCCCGACCTATAGAAACTGTAGTCACAACCCCTAAATTTACGGTCTAATATGCTAACTCCAAAATACTGGCGTGTGCCATTCATTTGTTATTGGAT
>OZ016501.1:38765313-38802245 GCA_963966595.1 Physocephala rufipes
ATATATATATATATATATATATATATATATATATATATATATATATATATATATATATATATATATATATATATATATATATATATATATATATATATATATATATATATATATATATATATATATATATATATATATATATATATATATATATATATATATATATATAATATATATATATATATATATATATATATATATATATATATATATATATATATATATATATATATATATATATATATATATATATATATATATATATATATATATATATATATATATATATATATATATATATATATATATATATATATATATATATATATATATATATATATATATATATATATATATATAATATATATATATATATATATATATATATATATATATATATATATATATATATATATATATATATATATATATATATATATATATATATATATACTATATATATATATATATATATATATATATACTATATATATATATATATATATATATATATATATATATATATATATATATATATATATATATATAATATATATATATATAATATATATATATATATATATATATATATATATATATATATATATATATATATATATATATATATATATATATATATATATATATATATATATATAATATATATATATATATATATATATATATATATATATATATATATATATATATATATATATATATATATATATAATATATATATATATATATATATATATATATATATATATATATATATATATATATATATATATATATATATATATATATATATATATATATATATATATATATATATATATATATATATATATATATATATATATATATATATATATATATATATATATATATATATATATATATATATATATATATATATATATATATATATATATATATATATATATATATATATATATATATATATATATATATATATATATATATATATATATATATATATATATATATATATATATATATATATATATATATATATATATATATATATATATATATATATATATATATATATATATATATATATATATATATATATATATATATATATATATATATATATATATATATATATATATATATATATATATATATATATATATATATATATATATATATATATATATATATATAATAAAAAATTAAATCAAATCAAAAAAATTAATTTAAAAACAAGTAGGAGTACTATTCTCCGCCTGGCCGAAGATTAAATACCCTACACCCACAGGATATACCCGTATTCCTAATAGAGACGTGGATCACGCCCACTTTTTAAAAAATAATTTATTCGTGGTTCAGTTCCTGGATAAAACTTTGTCTTCAAATACGCTCTACAGGCATTGAAACTGAGCTTCGTGTGTGCATACATTGATATAACCTATAAAAAGTAGGCGTGAATTGCAGCCGATTCCACCCATTTTCAAAACCAACTCGCTTAGAATAACAGAATATTTGTGCCAAATTTCATGACCATATATCTTTTCCTTCTCTCGTAACGTAATTTCAACAGACAGACAGACGGACAGACAAACGGACAGGGCTAAATGGACTCAGGAGATTGTGTGTGTTCGAGTCAGAATATATATACTTTTCCATACCTTACAGACCTCCTTTATTGCGTTACTAGCGGAGGAACAACTTTAATATATCCCACATCCTTCAATTGTGGGGTATAATTACAAAGGATGTTTGTTATTTTTTTAAATGGGATTTGAAATTTCAATACTATGATTTAACAGATGAAAATAGGAAAATTCGAATGTCAATAAAGCCTGTTTTCCCATACGAGAGCTCTTTTGTGAAATATAAATGTGTTTACATTAGTTCCGACAAATTTGAAAAGTCATAAAGAAAATATGAAAATAATAACAGTATTACAAGAAATCAATATAACTGGGAAATTATAGTATGATGGATTTCGATATTTGATAATTTAATAATGTGTCCAAGACGAGAACAAAACTTTTTTTCACTGGCAATGAATGCGATCTCCCTCAAAAAATGGTACATTTTTATGTTTGCGTTTGTAGTTCCGCTTACTTTTGCATTGGATAAGAATTACTTCAAACTTCTTCGCGAAAATGGTAAACGTTGTGGCAAAAAGGGATAAATACATAGAGAAAGTTGATACAAAAATTATTGTACTCCACCACCCCTCCCCGCAACTAGAAGTCCTTTATTTATCAGCGTCAAGAAATATCAAAATGAATTCTGAATTCGAAATTAAAAGAAAAAGATTGCCAACACGTAATAAAGCATAAAGCAAATCTTGTTTTCAACACACCCCGAATTACCACAAATTAACATTCTCAACACTATTTCTCATTTCATTGTCATTAGCATTGTCACTGTCAAACAGTCTCGAGATTATAAAGTTTATGAATATGAACTTTGCGGCGGTTCAAGTATTGGCAGAGATAAAAAGATAGGAAACTCGTTGTTGTGAAGTAGAAATTCGTTATAATGGTAATTTTTATAGTCCGCTGAACGTTGAACCGTTGACGGTTTTGTTTACTGTGCGTTTGCTAACGAGTATAATAGTGCGTTTACGCCAACCCAAAATCACGCATTTCGGCTTCAAGTTCCAAATGCGAATGCGAACGAAAACAACAACAAACCCATACAAATTTTCAAATCACGAAGAATGCGAATCTTTCGCATTCCAGGCGAATGCGAAGCAAATGCGAACAATACACACTGATTTTTAAACGCAGCTTTTCTCAAATTTACGCATAAAATCATGCCTCGAAGTGTCTAAAATTGTCAAACAAAAAACCAGAAGCAGACAATTAAATTATTCCCAGAAATTCACAAAAGCATATTCCGTATCTGACGATAGTTTTGGACATGGAGAACTCCACGTAAATCCCAAAATTTGAAATTATCACAACATTTTCCATATGCACCATTTTATAATCGTGCATTGCTCTAAATTTTGCGCAAGCATAATTCTCATTTTTATGTTCACAATTGTCTCTAGTGGGCGCACTACGCCCATTTTTTGGTTATGTTTTCAAGTGGGGTAGTAGACTCGGATATACAATTTCATCTAAGTTCGTACTCGGAGCTGAGAAATTGAGTTCTAAACGCGATTTAATTCACATTAAATACCAAAAGTGGGCGTGGAAGTTGTCCGATTTCGCCCATTTCAATACCAACCAGCCTGCCATAACACGGAATATTCATACCAATTATTTCATGATCATAGCTGCATTCGTTCTCTTGTAAACGTGATTTCCACAGACAGACAGACAGAAAAGGATATATATCAACGTTAATATATCCTTTTTCCCTTTTTTAAAGGGAATAGGATGTAAAAACGTATTAATTTCACAGAAATGTTTTTATTGAACATTTATTTATTTTTTGCCATCAATTAGCAATAATTGTAGAAAAATGCATAAAAACTAAAAATACTTCACTCAGGCTATTATTGACTGGGCCCAACCTATTCACCAAGCCGTCTGCCGCTTAAAATTGATACCTATCTAAACTCAAGTAAACTAAAACCACGTAACTCAACTATGATCCGCAGTAGTATATTGTATGATTCATGAACGGAAGTATGATCTGAAGATCCACCAAAATCTATACCAGTTTGCAATTGGATGATAAAAATGTGTGTATTAGCGAGGTCCTAGGCTTTTATATCTGTTCTATCGGATACGTCTCTGGAGCCTCAACCTGTTCAGCTCGCAAAAGGAGCCCGTTGCGAATCCGGCCAAATCTGTCTAATGCTATTTCGCTAGAGAAATGTAGGATACACAATACCTCAATAAATTACATTTTTACATGAAGAGAAAACATCACATTAGGCAGATATTTTTTAAAATTATTTTTCAAATAGATTTTTTGAAACTACGAAACAAAATGGTATATATTCATACAAACTATATCCAATAATTTATTTTAAACGCTTTATGGGTGTAGACCCCGAAGTGGGTGTAGACGGGGCTCATACATAATATTGTGTTGTCAAATTCTGTGACAGATACAACGTTTACTACGTGAGAAGCGAAAACAGCTCGCTGATTTACGCATTATCAAAAATGCGTAATTACGTTTTCGCCAAGTGAATACTTTTATTCTTTTCCGTTCTTTTGCTTAGGAATTTATTTTCCGGCATTTTGCTTAGGAAAGTTTTGGATCTTCTTCTTTTTGTTTTTGGCTCAATTTTTTTCTTTTGATTCAACAAACTTTTCGACAATTTAGAATTCTTTATTTATTTTTTGCCAATGCAATCTTTTAAAATATGTACGCATGTGAGTGGGTGGTGTTGTGGTGGAATTTTTTTATGAAATAAATTTAACTGAATTTCAGAGCTTAAACCAAGTCATGAAAATTAAAATTTTTCACGGCATTTATTATCTATCGTCATTCCCCTTCAAAATATTTCATTTAGTAATTTATAAACGATACAAGAATTTCAGAGAAGACATAACAAAATGAAAAATACTCTCATCCACTAACCGTTTAAGTCACTAAGCTTCCTTAGCGGATTTCTGTATCTATTCGGTTATTTGTTACATAAAAGATAACACATCCTTACTCCTTGTTTCATTAAAATCAACCGCTAATTTCAAAAAAAATATAAACTACTACAAGAGGAAACAACTACTAAATTCGAAAAATTATACAAAAATTCAACTTCATCAAACCCAACAAGCATTAAATAAATGAAGAATAATATGAAGAATATGAAGAAAATACCAATCTGATCTGAGCAATAGCATTTTCTATAACATCTTAATTAATTCTTTGAATGTGTTTACGGAAACAGGACCAAGATTTCTGCTAAATAAGTTTGAAATTCATTCTCAGTTGGATTGGATTGGACTGGACTAATAAAACTCATAGGCGAATGGACCGGCTAAGCAACATCTTTTGAAAAAACCTCAAAAACATTTCAAATCCCCGACAGACAGTGTCAAAATCAAAAGTGGGCTAAAAATCAAAATAATTAATAATAAAATTACTGCATTTTTTGAACTATTCTTACAATATTAGTAACGCTTTCCACTGGCACCATATTTTGCACAGTCGCTTAGGGCGTTGAAGTGAGTTTAATATCTGCAAAATTTATTTCATTATGAAAAAATTAGTAGAAGAAAGATCGTACTAATTAAATTGTACATACGTAAAATTAAGAATATTTAGCTTTGAACTTCCCAAATTAATATTAATGTCATTAAAAGCTGAAATTCTTCGCATGTAAAAACGCATTAAAGTTGGTGAAAGTCAAAACCATAGCCACCAAAACAAAACAGAACAGCCTACGCAAAACTTGCGTAAAAACTAATATGTGTGAAATGTGTGGATCTGAAAAAAACACCAATCTTATTCCACCCAATCTTATATCACCCAGTTCACTCCCACTCATTTAAAACAGGTTTGTTTTTTTAGATCTTAATTTTTCGAGTCAACGTTTCTCAGTCGCTTCATTTTTACTTCTGAAATTATATCCGTCCTTAACCGTTTCTTAAACTCGTTACTACGGAGCTCATTATTATTGTTTTTATTTCTTTCGACATTTGTGTATACATAAAATATAACTATAATAAATTGATTTTATGTTATAAAAATATATTATATTAAATAAAAAAGGCAGGTGTTGACTCTACCCGCGGTGTTTATTTCGTAAAGGGTAAATTTATTTTAGAAGTTGTCAAATTGTGGCAAGGAGAATATTTCGGAGCTGACGTAATCTATTATCAGAGTGCTTTTCAATTGGACCGGATCGATGTTTGCGTCCTCTAGAGGCTATGTCGTTTTGGTTGCGTCTGTCTAACCTTTTGTTTTTTTTTCAGTAAAAGACGCCAAGTCAAAGCTAATGACCATAAACAATACTGTTTGTTTGCTGATTGAACTTCGAGAAATCATACCTAGCCACGAGCCGCATTTTTAAATGAACGGCTATCTGACCAAGCATAATATGGGACGACTCCAACCCAATTAAGGTTCAAAAGGTGGCACTGCATCCACAGTTACCGTATTGTTAAGAATTATGTTTAGTTTTCTCGGACCCGTGCCACCGCGAGAATGACATTTGAGCGATGTTAAATTCCATACATAATGGTATTCAGGGCCTTTGAAAAAAATTGAATATACTTTCATTAATACTTTAGATACAATTTGTTTTATTCCATTTCAGCGCAGATCCACTCCAATTGAAACAAGTAATCTTCTTCGACTTGGCCGAAGCTGAAATACCCTGCACTCATAGGTATATCCGTATTCCTAGTAGAGACGCGGATGATGTCCACTTTTTGCAAAATAATTTAGTATTGGTGGTTCAGTTTGAGGTTAAAATTTTGTCTTAAAATACGCTCTACAAACGTTGAAAACTGAGCTTCGTATGTGGATACATTCATATAAGCTATAAAAAGTAGACGTGATTCGCAACCGATTCCGCTCGTTTTCAATGCCAACCTGTTTACAATAACAGAGAGTATTTGTGCCAAATTTCATGACCGTATCTCTCTTCATTCTCTGGTAACGTAATTTCAACAGACAGACAGACAAACGGACAGACAGACGAACGGACAGGGCTAAATAGACTCAGGAGTAAGATTGTTCTGAGTCAGAATATATATACTTTTCAATACCTATCACATATCCTTTAATGCGTTACAAACGGAGGAACAACCTTAATATACCCTAAACCCTTCGGGTGTAAGGTATAAAAACTTTTAGCAGCTAAAGGACTGTTATTCTGTGTTGCGTAAAATACTCTGTATAAAAATTCTTAGGCATATTTAATGTTTCTAGCCAATCCTTCAAAAGCCACTAAAAATACTTTTAAATAACTTTAATTTCCATAGCTAAACGTAAACTTAATGACTTAATGTTGCTTGCAACACACCGAAAAAATAATTTAAATTATTTAAATCGAAAATAAGGATATCAAAAAACTAATAAAATGGTAATGAACGTTATGAGAAAATTTAAGGTAGAAACTTGTATATAAAATAAATTATTCGCAAATATAATAATAATCGGGACAACAAAAGCCAACCTAAAGAATTTATAGCAATTTTAGTAATACTACTGTAAAAATAAAAAAATTGCATGAGGACAAAAAGTTATACAATAATTTATTAACACATACACATTAAATTAAGATAAAAAATGTGCTTTATTACTTAAATATACCCGCACTTATGTAAAAAACAACAAAAAATAATTTAGAGAAATTATTTTATTATTAAAAGAATGTAATTTCTAAAAAAATTATCCATTATAACAATTTTAACCCCTTAAACAAATTAGGAACGTATAGAATTAAAAACTGAATGAATTTATTCGGCACGATAGAATATTAGATAAGCAAAGCATATTAACGTAATCAATCGGGTTCCCAGGGTCCCGAGAGTTATTGAAAACTTTGTGTGATCAGTAGGAAATATGTTTCTTGGAATTTTTAGCAATCTAATTATTATTATTATTAGAAATAAGAAAAATAATATTAAAAATAATTTAAACGAAAGAGGTAATCAAATAAATAAATGAGTATTACTTCAAAATTAAATATATGTATTAATTACACGATAATAAATGTGAACAAAAATATGCGGGCTGAATGTAGTAAAACATTCAGTACAGGCAAAAATAAATGCAAAAGTACTCCCAGGTTCAAAATGATGAAAAGAAGCATGTTTCACAAAAACAAAAATAAAAGAAAAGAAAAGAAATAAGTGTGTATAAATTAAAGGATGTTTTTATTAATTTTTTTTAATTTGACGATTTAATTGACGATTAGAAAACGAAATTATTATATAACAGCCATCTGAATAGTACCACCGATTAACTACTGTACCACCCAATAATTGACACACAAAAACATTTCTCCATATTTTCTCAATCTCTCTCAATTACTGTGCTTGTTGTGAGGTCAAGACAAATATTTAATTCAGCTATATTAAAAGTTTTAATTATTAATTCTTAAATTACACATAACTAATAGGATTATCATCTTATTCTGATCTTAAATTTAAGTTAACATCATTCACTAGTCATTTTTAGCTATAAATAAATATCATTATTACTTTATGCATATAATATAATAACGATTTACGAATAATTTATGGCTGACCAAATATGATATACAGCTATATAAAATAGCTTTTTCTAAATATTCGTTGGATATCGATAGCCCAATGAAAATTCAATATTTAAAATTCCAAAGTGACTCTTAGGAAAGACATTTGGTAACCATTCAATCTTAAAAGCAGTCTTTTGATTCTACAGGAAATAAAAAGCGTAGAATTAGTGTTTGCAATATTTTTGAGAGTCCAGTTTTTGCTTTAGCTCACATCGTTGCTACAATCAAACCAAATGTGCGCCACATAAAGTGAAAGCTTGGGATAAATACGTCGATATTTCTCTTTCGTTTCGGTGTTAATTCGTCTCACATACGGAACATAGTCATCATCACGCTTTTCAAATGCACGCTCCAATTCAATTTTTAACTAAAAATGATTAAAAAATTGAGATTTAGTTTTAACAATTAAATGGAATTATATATACATTGCTTGTGGTAAATATTCGTTGAACTGTCGATGCCATACTGAAGACCCAAGTATACTTGATTAGACCCTTATGTTTTCCTGACTTTACAGTGCACGTACTTGTCGGCATACGTCTTTTTATGCCCACACTAAAGCTCTTACTGAAATGAGCAAAAATTTCCTGTGAAAAAATATTTGGGAACAAGGACAATTTTATTCACTCCCGATATTAAAATAAGAATTTATGTGAATACCTCACCTCATGCACATGAAAACAATGTTTTACAACGGGCTCTTGCATGCCGAACACTATGCTTTCATTCAATACCTCAATTACGTATTCCAACCAGGCTGCATACGATAACGCCGGACCAGTTTCGACATATGTAGCCTGCACAGTTTTAGTTTTATCAGCGTTATTCACGATCAGTGAACGCTTGGCAGGTAAATGTGGAAAATAACGCGTCTTAACTTCCGTATCAATTTCTCTTGCTTTCAAGACTTCTTTTTTTACTACCGCAATTGTCGGCATTTCGATGGGAGGTGGAGTCATCGACACTACCGCTTTTGCCACTGATGTCGCCGGTACCATAGTAGATGGCGATAACTGTTGAAGTTCCATTGATAACTGCTTACTATTCAGCTGAATGTTATGGTTGCCGCTGTTGTAACAGTTATTATTAATATTTGCTACGAATTTGCCATTTTTGCTTTTTAATAATGAGTTCGTATTTCTATGTCGCATAAAATTGAGATTAGCTGCTGTGGTTTGGGTCCGACAGAAAGGCGTTCCATCAATACATAAAGTGGGCAGGTCGTTGGCGGAGTCGGGACTACTCACTTCCCCAACAGCTCCGTTAAAATCTGATGCCATTATGTTAATATTATCGGGTTGAAAGAGCTCTGCCGATGCGACTGGCAAAGTAATATCATCGCCACAGAGATCGATTTGGTCAGTCAACTGTTGAAATTGATCCATAAGCTCAATATTGCAATCACTGAGCTCCATTCGTGTGACACAATGATCATTTGTAATCGACTCTGTAGTCTCGACAGCCACCGTGTTAATAAATTTGATATCGGTGTCCTCGGCTAAAGTGCAATTAGAAGCAAGTTTGGGATCACCAGAGTGGGTGATAGCAAGAGAACGGTCATTGCTGTCATCATCAAAAATAGATTGTTGCGCACCTGGCATGCTAACAACTGATTTCAATATGCTATCCGAAAAATCCGGTATGACCTGCAACACCCGCAAATTATTCAGAATTATGTGTAATATAAAAATAATCGTATATACGTACACCATTCGACAAGAACTCTTCACCAAAAATGAATATATCATCGGCAGCGCTGGAGGAGCCCATTGGATTATTTCCTGCGATGTTTATACTGAAATCAAAAAACGTGTCCTCACGAGAACCATTCATTGTAGACGGATTTGTTAGCTTTGGCATCCATAAAGTTTTCGTGGCGTTCGTAAAGCTTGTGTATGCGGTCTTACCATCCGTTGTGCTAAGAATAGCTGCTAAGACTAACAGCAAATGATCACAGGTCTCCTCCTGCATAACGACAGAATTATCCGGCTCGACAATTATCTTGAGCTTCTTACAAGCACAGGAGTGTTTTGGTCTCTTTTCTGATCGCGTCTGACTGACCAAAATTTGCACGTGTAGACGTCCGGCCGGGAAGCTTTTGGACTTCTCACATTTTACGACAAATACAGAAGCACTCAAACGTTGAACTGCTGGTACCTCTTGTTCATCATCCTTGTACGTGTCCCATAATCGCTTTCTTTGCTCCCAAGGAATATTTAAATTCCAAAGGACTTCATGAGCTATAGAAAATACTTCAGCTCGTGCAATGGGATTATTATCATTGATGCAGGCTTTGACATGCTTGCAGGCAAGATTGGCAACGTCACTGGCATCATGTTTACACATGTCTACAAAACAAATAGCATTACGTGATAGAATCTTTGAGGTACCCCCTAACGCAATTGCCACATTAGTGATTTGCACAAAATTTCTAGGATTCGGTTCACGATCTTTACTACGCACGGAGAAAATCATTGTATTCGTATGCGTTACCAACTGCACGGGATCGAATGCCCTTTGTTTTAACAGCATTTGTTGACGAAGTTTGCAGTCAACATTACGGCAAAATAAAGCACGCTGGGCATTAATCTCGCCACAACAAGGACAACGTTTAAAACCGCGTTTAAGACGAATATTTAAATTACTACCATTACTATTGTCCCCTTTGGATGTGGTTAAAGGTAAAAGATTTGATCGCTTGGCGGTTAAATTCTTCCGAGCTCCGATAGGCTCCATCGTGTCATCAGGCACACCTTTCTTTAATAGGTTACGGCATTTATTTTCTCAGCTTCTGTCCACTTTTTCGGGTGATTCCCACCAATCGATTTTTGTTTTGCTCCCCTACTTCGTGAATCAAAATATTCTCCAAATGTGAGTACGTGCTCTTTTGGATGTTAGTATTTGGGGTAAATTTCTTAACAACTCATATGTGCTTTAAACTATAAACACTTCCTTGCGACAGTTGTCGCGGCGACAAATCAAAACTCTGCTTTCGCTGAAGTAAGCAGTGAACATCTGTTTCAGAGATAACGATAGGACACTTTGCAATAATGCACACGCATTTGCTCTATACAATCACAGAATGGTACATATTTAGCCGGAATTTGGTACATATTTCTTAGGAAACGCATATTCGCGTCAACAGCAATAAAAAATGGGCTTTAAGTAGAAAGTGCCTTGAATTTAAACGTAAAAGGTTTGGTGAATATGGTTGAGCCTTCTACGGATTTTGATTAATTTTTTCCTAAAATTTACATCGTGATTATTAAAAAATAGTACACTGATGAACAGGGAGATAATTGTGCCGAAATTGTACATTTTTTGGTCTCTCAAGCCTTCAAAACAAATTCCTTGGTACTGAGTTGAGGGACGTACTGCTCCAAAATACCCCGTTACAATCGTTGCAGAATTCCCAACACTTTTGTTTACGCGAGGTGAAACATGTTGCTTCTTTCTGGAAATTGATTTAAGACACACAATAACAACAATATGCCGCAATTTCGCGCAGTGTTCGTGATGTAAACAATCCTTGAAAAATAGACGTCAAATCACTTATTCGCGTGGTGAATTGGTAGTGTCCTATATCTTTATCTCTGAACTGTTGGTTTATTAAATTATAAACCTCTTTATTTACTGAAATTCTGTACGAAAAGGCGGCTAGAAATGTTGGCCTAAGTTTACATTCGCACAAAATCTTCAGTAATTTTTATACGACTTTGGATGTTTAATATGTTAGTATTATCCTTAAAAAATATGAAAGATTTGATCGCTTACGTTTATGTTAAGAATTATAACAGCTTCAATGTAAAACAAAAATTGCTTATATATGCTAAACCATACAACGAAATATTATAAAATATACAAAGTTATAAACAATTATGAAACTGAATCATTTTTACACATAATTAAAAAACCAGCATCTCTGTAACTGGTTCACCAAAATGAGGCCAGAATTAATATCCTCCATTTGTGTAAATTTTTTTGCGACATTTCTATTTTACAAGAAAACGTAACATTTACGTCTTTAATACTTTTCTGCGTTTATTAATTTTTTCCCTATAAAATGTATAATTAAACCCCGGAAAAGATTCAACATTTAAAAATAAGGACTTGCTACTTTGCAGTGTATATGTTCTTCAACCAAATTGATGCATTAGTTTAGGAGAAAAACATTTTAAAACTGAAGACTACTTAAGTATAAGTCCTTCGTTGCAGAACGCAACTCTGACCACGATCTTGCATTTTTTGACAGCAACACTGATAACTATGCAAATGTGGAGGGGTTTACACTGCGGATATAAATGTTTTGACTGATATGACAAGAAATTTATCTATACATTATTTAATAACTATGGAGGGTTATATACACAAAAATTATGTATGTTGAGTAACCCACGCGAACGATAGCTGTGAAAAGAAAAATGTCAAGCCGAGTGAGTATAAAGAACGCAAGCCAAGCGATAAGTTTTACATTTTCTGTAATAAAGAGCTCGCCAAGGAACCAAACAAAGATTCAGCCACTTTAATTTTGCCCCTTTTGAATTTTGCGACATAACGATGTGTTTAAATCTTTCTGGTGTAATGCTCGTATTGTTTTTTTCGCTAATAATAACAATTTGAATCTTTTTGGTCTTTTTAATTGGCCAATATATCTAAATCTTCTACACCTGCCGCCATTTTCATGGTGAGTGAGCCTAGAAGAAGAAGAAGCGCCAAAATAAAGGAGTCCCGCCGATAAGATTGAGGGACTTCGAAACCATGCCAATAATACGTTCGCCAACCCAATCGACTACTCAACCATTAGAAGAAAACTCGGCCGATGCCTCTGATGCGGCTTCGCTGGAGAGCCCCGAGAAAGATGACTACGCACGGTCGTTTGATCGTAGGCTGGAGGAGCTACGGAACGAGTTTTCCAGACAAATGCATGCTATGCAGGAAGTCATGGTTCAAAGTAGTGAACGCCTTCAAAAGGCGGTAAGTGGTCTTGAAGACGAAATTAAAAATAAAATGGCGTCTCCGCAAATTAGGCATGATACTGCTCATGTTTTTTCGCCAATGCAGGCAGAAACGCCGCCGATTGCGTATGATTCCCAGACACCGGTACAGCCAACTTTAACGTCTCAACCAAGTCATATTTTTTCGTCGCTACATCCGATGCCACCAGCATCACAGCCAAATATACAAACCCAGCCGCCGGTACAGCCAACTTTAACGTCTCAACCAAGTCATATTTTTTCGTCGCTACATCCGATACCACCAGCATCACAGCCAAATATACAAACCCAGCCGCCGGTACAGATTCCGAACTTGGTTTAACGTGAACCCCTGCCGTGTAGGCTTAATTTCACGGTGGGCCATCCCACATGGGGTCAATTTAAGCGTCGACCAGCGCCCCTCGGATGACACAAGTGCCACCACCAGTACCTATTTGAAGTCATGTGTAAGGCATGAACTTCCTCCTTGGTTGAGAGCGAGGCCTATCTAACACCTCTTGAGTTGTAAACAACCCTATGTCTCCCGCGAATTTGGGAACAACCACAGCCACCACGATGCTCCCACTAGGGGGCCTACCTCACAAGACAGGAGTTGACCGGATAGCATGAGAGCTATTCCGGCCACTGGGCATCCTGTCTCCCGTGGTACCAGAATATAGCCTCCGGTCGAGCCTCGCAACCGTGAAGGTCACTTCCAGTTGAGCCCTTACAGCTCCGGACTAAACGCCTCTGGTAGGGCTTCGGAACTAGCCAAGTCTAGTCCGTGGCTAGTGAACCAAAACAGACCTGATCAGTCACTGCCATTTTGTTGTCCACACCGCAACGGGACTGGCACCCGAGCCGCCGGTACAGCCAACTTTAACGTCTCAACCAAGTCATATTTTTTCGTCGCTACATCCGATGCCACCAGCATCACAGCCAAATATACAAACCCAGCCGCCGGTACAGATTGCTGTCTGGTGTTTTACTTGGACACCTGCCATGATAGGCTTAAGTCCAAGGCGGGCCATCCCGCACGGGGTTGCGAGTACGAACTCTGTGAACGTACCTTTTTTTGCATATAGCGACAACCGACGCCCATTTCGCTTACGGTAGCCAACCGTAGCTTTGTCATGTACCTGTGGAAGCCTGTGTGTGGCAGGACATTCCTCGCAGGTAACTATTGAGGCACTATCTAAGGCCTTGTGCCGGTGGGGACACTCACCGGCACTTGAGTTGACGGAGGCGGCCTCCTCTCGCAACTCTCGCGGAGACTCATGGTCTCTACCCGCGTATCTTTGGGTGGCAACCACAGCCACCACGAAGCTCCCACTAGGGGGCCTACCCACGATGCACTATATTTGTGGGCTTTATATTTAGCGGGGTTGGGAAGACCCCTATGCGTCGTGCATCACCCGTGGCACCAATTTAACGCCTCTGGTAAGGCTTCGGAACTAGCCAAGTCTAGTCCGTGGCTAGTGAACCAAAACAGACCTGATCAGTCACTGCCATTTTGTTGTCCACACCGCAACGGGACTGGCACCCGAGCCGCCGGTACAGCCAACTTCAACGTTTCAACCAAGTCATATTTTTTCGTCGCTACATCCGATGCCACCAGCATCACAGCCAAATATACAAACCCAGCCGCCGGTACAGCCAACTTTAACGTCCCAACCAAGTTCTAACATTTTTCCGCCGCTACACCCGATGCCACCAGCAGCACGGTCACATTTTCTTGATCAGTCATCCTTACACCAGACGCCAAGGGCAGCTCAGACGGCCCCCTCGAGTCATCCGCCGCTGTCATCAATACCAACGCCTCAAGCGCCTATGCGGTTTTTTCCGGCACTGCACTCAACGTCGGCGACACAACAACAACCTTCGTCTCCATATCAGTATAGCCAAACAAGTTGCAGTACAAAATTTCATTCCTTGCCTACCTTTTCAGGACAACCGGAAGAATGGTTGACATTTATTGAATCGTTTGAAACAACTTCCAGGGAATTTGGATATAACCAACTTCACAATATTATGCGCCTAAGGGACTCTCTTAAGGGAAAATCATGTTTCTGCGGGAAATTCAATAGCCTCATTAAATACGCCCGTGACATCACAACAACTTTACAATTGTCATGCGGAACGTAACAATGAATCAATACTTTTCCAGGTTGTACCGATAAAACTATATGGTCCCAATCAAGCTATAGACGTATATGCCTTTATTGACGACGGAGCCAACGTTTCCATTATAGACGAAGACATAGCTAACCAACTGGGCTTAGAGGGCACAAAGGACGTATTGGACCTACAATGGTTAGACAATCGAAAGGCAAAAGAAGATTCACGACGTGTATCAGTAAAAGTGAGTGGCATTACAAAAAACGCTTCGGTATACGAAATGTCCAACGTATATACATCGAGGAAATTAGCCTTGCCGGAGCAAAGTTTAAATATGAAAAAACTGGTCGAAAATGAAAGAAATAGTCATTTACTAGGTTTGCCATTGAAAAGTTATAATAGCATTCAGCCAAAAATAATAATTAGTTTGGCCCATGCGTTCCTGTCCGTACCAATTGACACTCCAGTAGTACCAAAATCTTCAGGTCCGATGGCCATAAATACAAGAATAGGATGGGTAGTCTATGGGCCTATCCATGATTCAATGGGACCGATAAACAAGCAAGTGCTACATATTCGAAACAATTCTCACGCCATGGAAGAAATAAAAAAATTATGGATGATTATTTCAATACGGAGACTTTCGGAATAAAGGTGGCGACACAACCTCTAAAATCGGAAGACGAAAAAACAGCCTTGGCAATAATGGAAACAACTACTAAGAAATTAGAAGAACGATTTGAATCAGGGCTATTGTGGAGACCAAATTATCCACCCTTCCCAGCCAGCTACAAAAATGCTCTTAATCGCCTGGAAGCAGTGGAGAAAAAAATGGCCTCCAACGAGGAATACAAGCTAGAATATAAAAGTAAAATAAACGATTATATAAACAAAGGATACGCGAGAAAATTAAGTAGGGATGAGTCTTCAGTCACAAACGATCGAACATTCTATCTACCACATTTCGGAGTTAGGAATCCGCATAAACAAGGAATCAGACTGGTATTTGATGCTGCTTCCGAGGTCAGATTTCTGCCTTGAGTTTTACGAGGACACCGGCCGTGTTGGCCTAATTCCTCGGCGGGCCATCCCGCATGGGGTTGCAAGTGCGAACTTTGTGAACGCACCTTTTCACTATATGGCGACAACCAACGCCCAAAGCCTCCGAGTTACCAAGTCGTGGCGTTTGTACCTTTGGAGGCCATATGCATGGTATGGACACTCCACTTAAGGTATCGTCGAGGCCGATCTAAAACCTCTTCCGGACTGTGGGGTCCGGCACCCGGTAATGATTTAGTGCATTACCACACCCGAGCTCATCCAAACTCGTACCCGCGTAATTTTGGGTACAACCACAGCCACCACGAAGCTCCCGAAGGGCCTACCCAATGACAAGCATGTGGGGCTTGGAATATAAAAACCAGATGGTGTAACTATTGGCCGAAGCCATTAGCACACCATCTGGGTATGAATCTCATTTGCTTGTCTCCCGTGGTACCAATTTAGAGCCATATGGTAGGCTTCGGAACCCGGGAGTACCACAGTCATGGTAAGTGACCGTCTCATACGCCTAGGTCACTGCCATTTTGGGCCCATGTACCCGGGACTGGCACCCGTGCATCCGAGGTCAGATTTCTGCCTTGAGTTTTACGAGGACACCTGTCGTGTTGGCCTAATTCCTCGGCGGGCCATCCCGCATGGGGTTGCAAGTGCGAACTTTGTGAACGCACCTTTTCACTATATGGCGACAACCAACGCCCAATGCCTCCGAGTTACCAAGTCGTGGCGTTTGTACCTTTGGAGGCCATATGCATGGTATGGACACTCCACTTAAGGTATTGTCGAGGCCGATCTAAAACTTCTTCCGGACTGTGGGGTCCGGCACCCGGTAATGATTTAGTGCATTACCACACCCGAGCTCATCCAAACTCGTACCCGCGTAATTTTGGGTACAACCACAGCCACCACGAAGCTCCCGAAGGGCCTACCCAATGACAAGCATGTGGGGCTTGGAATATAAAAACCAGATGGTGTAACTATTGGCCGAAGCCATTAGCACACCATCTGGGTATGAATCTCATTTGCTTGTCTCCCGTGGTACCAATTTAGAGCCATATGGTAGGCTTCGGAACCCGGGAGTACCACAGTCGTGGTAAGTGACCGTCTCATACGCCTAGGTCACTGCCATTTTGGGCCCATGCACCCGGGACTGGCACCCGTGCATCCGAGGTCAAATTTCTGCCTTGTGCTTTACGTGTACGCCTACCATGATTGGTTTAAGTACACGGCGGGCCACCCCGCACGGGGTTGCGAGTACGAACTCTGTGAACGTACCTTTTTTTGCATATAGCGACAACCGACGCCCATTTCGCTTACGGTAGGCAACCGTAGCTTTATCATGTACCTGTGGAAGCCTGTGTGTGGGCAGGACATTCCTCGCAGGTAGCTATTTCGGCACTATCTAAGGCCTTGTGCCGGTGGGGACCTCACCGGCACTTGAGTTGACGGAGGCGGCCTCCTCGCGCAACTCTCGCGGAGACTCAAGGTCTCTACCCGCGTGTCTTTGGGTGGTAACCACAGCCACCACGAAGCTCCCACTAGGGGGCCTACCCACGATGCACTATATGCGTGGGCTTTATATTAGCGGGGTTGGAAAGACCCCTATACGTCGTGCATCACCCGTGGTACCGCTTTTAAGCCTTCGGTGAGGCCTCGGAACCAGGGTGCATAGTTCATGGCTAGTGAACCAGCTTGCACTCTGGTCACTGCCATTTTGTTGCCCACACCGCAACGGGACTGGCACCCGAGCATCCGAGGTCAGATTTCTGCCTTGAGTTTTACGAGGACACCTGCCGTGTTGGCCTTATTCCTCGGCGGGCCATCCCGCATGGGGTTGCAAGTGCGAACTTTGTGAACGCACCTTTTTACTTTATAGCGGCAACCGACGCCCAGTGCCTCCGGGTTACCAAGCCGGGGCGTTTGTACCTTTGGAAGCCATGTGCATGGGATGGACATTCCACTAAGGTATATTCGAGGCCTATCTAAAACCTCTGCCGGTCTATGGGGCCCGGCACCCGGTAATGTTTTAGTGCATTACCACACCCGAGCTGACTAGACTCGTACCCGCGTGACTTTGGGTATTAACCACAGCCACCACGAAGCTCCCGAAGGGCCTACCCAATGACAAGCATGTGGGGCTTGGAATATAATGCCAGATGGTGTAGCTGTTAGCATACGCTATCAGTACACATACTGGCTGTTTAACCCAGATGGTGTAACTATCAGCCTAAGCTGTTAGCACACATACTGGGAATGAATCTCGTTTTGCTTGTCTCGCGTGGTACCAATTTAAAGCCATATGGTAGGCTCCGGAACCCGGGAGTACCACAATCGTGGTAAGTGACCGTTTCATACACCCAGGTCACTGCCATTTTGGGCCCATGCACCCGGGACTGGCACCCGTCATCCGAGGTCAGATTCCTGTCAGTGCTTTACGTGAACACCTGCCGTGAAGGCTTAAGTTCACGGTGGGCCATCCCACATGGGGTCAATTTAAGCGTCGACCGGCGCCCATCGGATGAGCACGAAGTGCCATCTCCAGTACCAGATCTAAAGCCATGCGTAAGGACATGAGCTTACTCCTTGGTAGGGAGTCGAGGCCTATCTACACCTCTTGAGTTGAAATACAACCCTATGTCTCCCGCGAATTTGGGAACAACCACAACCACCGCGATGCTCCCACTAGGGGGCCTACCTCAATAGACAGGAGTGGCTGGATAGCATGAAAGCTATTCCAACCACTGGGCACCCTGTCTCCCGCGGTACCAGAATATAGCTTCTGGTGAAGCTTTGGCAACCGTGAAGGTCACTTCCAGTTGGGTTCCATACAACCCCGGACTGGCGGCCTAAGAATGAGGGAAGAGGGGAGGGGGGAGGAAATAGGAACTGGGAGGGGTGGAGCTGAAACGAAGAAGAGGGGGACAAAAATAGTGGTGGAGCGTTTCAGCTCATGAACTCAAACCCTTCGAAATCTAAACTTCAAAACTCAAGGATTCAAAATCTTAGAATTTGGAGATTCCAAAATTTTAAAACCGAAATTCAAAGCTCAAACTCCGAAAACCTTGAATTCATCCTAAACCTACCTAATTCTCCTACATATTTCTACGCCTATCAAAAACCTTCTTTGCAAAACTACTCAAGCTGTGAACGTTTGAGATAGAGGAAAAAACCCCGCTCACGTCACAGCCGTCATCACCAAAGACAATACCCATCGATTCTAGATCCCTAAACTCTGAATAAGATGGGCACACGCACAGAACATGCACCCAATCTTCTAACGGCGAGCCACAATGGCAACTTTCAACCTGGCTCAGGCCTCTCTTATGCAAAAATGCATTGAAATCATCCGAGGTCAATAATATTTCATTCAACAAAGCTCTATTACCAGGGCCCGACTTAAACCAACCTTTGCAAACCATATTATTCAAATTCCGAGAGGCGCCAATAGCGATTTGTGGAGACATCAAGGAGATGTTCCACCAAATTGCCATCATCAGCAATGACCAGTGGAGCCAAAGATTCCTCTGGAGAGAGGACCCGACCCGACCACCGGATATATATATATAATGCAACGCTTAATTTTTGGTGCCACCTGCTCACCGACCATAGCCCAGTATGTAAAAAATGTCAACGCAAACCGTTTCCTCAAGCAATACCCACGAGCAGTCGAAGGTATAATATACAAACATTATGTGGACGACTATGTAGATTGCTTTGAAGAAGAAGAGGAAGCTGCTAAAGTAGTCAGGGAAGTAATTGATATTCATAAATCAGGAGGTTTCCATATACGAAATTTCGTATCGAACTCGGAAAGGCTACTATTGGCAATCGGCGTAGCAAAGGATTCGAAGGAAGAAGCGGTGAAATTCGATGGGGCCATCGAGAAAATTCTTGGCCTGCATTGGGTGCCAAAAACAGACGAATTCGTGTACGTTTTAAGACTTCACAAAATCTCTCCTGAAATCCTGACTTTCGATAGAAAACCGACCAAACGAGAAATGCTCAGCCTAAATATGTCGGTATATGACCCTTTCGGATTCTTGGCTGATTTTATGATATCTGCCAAAATTCTTATGCAGTCAACATGGAGAACTGGGATCGACTGGAACGACGAATTGCCGGATAACATTTACAAGCGCTGGAAATTGTGGCTCGATGAACTACCGAAACTGGAGGACCTATGAGTACCACGCTACTACTTTAGAACGGGTGGTGCAGAACGAGAGAAATTAAGTCTTCATATATTCGTTGATGCGAGTGCCGAGGCGATGTCTGCGGTGGCTTATTGGCGCACGGAAACAATCGGAAAAATTACTGTGACGTTTGTTGCGGCTAAAAGTAGTTGCGCACCCACACGATACCATTCAGTACCTAAGTTAGAGATTCAAGCCTCCGTCATGGGCGTTCGTCTTTGCGACACGATCTTAAAAAACCACACCCTTCAACCACACAGTCGAGTTTTCTGGACCGACTCTCGAACTGTAATGAGATGGATTCAATCTGATCACCGCATATATAAGCCATACGTGGCAAATCGTGTGGCAGAAATTTTAGATAGCAGCCAAGAAAATGAATGGAAATGGTGCCCTGGGGAATTAAATCCAGCGGATGAAGCAACAAGATCGCGATTTCCGCATAGATATAATGTCGACGGAAGGTGGCTAAGAGGACCTATATTCCTCCGACAAAAAAGCGATGTATGGCCTAACGAAAACGCCTCGCAAAATCTTCACGATGATTCCAGTTCTGAATTACGAAAAAAGCATTATCTGCTCTACTCTCGGCAGGATACACTGCTTTGCATTCCCGACTTTAACAGATTTTCCAATTTTTCCAGGCTAAAGCGTACTATAGCCTGGGTACTAAGATTTAAAGATGTCCTTCGGTTAAAATCAACAGGAAAGCCTACGATCTGCCAAGAATTGAGTGCCACGGATGAGCAAGCAGCGGAAATCATTCTGTGCCGTTTTTTGCAGGAAGAGTTCTATTCTGAAGACATCTATAACTTAAAAAAGAATGGAAATGTTGCCAAGGATAGTCAGTTGAAAGAATTGAATCCATTTCTCGCTGGTGACGGTTTGCTGAGAGTGAAAGGACGTATAGAAAACGCCATCTGCTTGCCGACAGAAACCCGAAATCCGATAATTCTGCCGGCAAATCACCGCATAACACGACTAATCGTTACCTCGTTCCATAAAAGGTTTGGTCATGGCAATGCTTCTACTGTCATCAATGAAATTCGCGTTCGTTTCTGGATACCAGCCTTACGCCGACTAGTAAAAAGCGTACTAACCGAATGCATGTATTGTAAAGTGAGGAATGCGAAACCGAGACAGCCGCAAATGGGCGTGCTACCGCCGGACAGAGTGACACCGTTCGTTCGTGCATTTTCCTACAGCGGCGTCGATTTGTTCGGCCCTTTAAATGTATCCGTTGGACGCCAAAGGCAAAAAAGGTGGGTAGTTCTCTTCACCTGTCTCACAATAAGAGCCATACACCTGGAAATCGCCACCGATCTCTCAAGTGACGCCTTCATATTATGCTTGAGAAACTTCATCAATCGCCGTGGTATCCCTGTTCAAATGCGGAGCGACAATGGAACAAACTTCGTGGGGGTTGCAAAAGAACTTCGAGAAAATCAAGGTTTTTTTGATCATAATGCAATAACGAGTAATCTCGCCCCACTAGGTATTAAATGGATCTTTAATACTCCACATGATCCTAGCGCAGGGGGAGCATGGGAAAGGTTGGTGAGATCAGTGAAAAAGACGCTGGAAACGATTCTCAATGAGCACGCTTCACGAGTGGAAACGCTGTACAGCTTACTTATTGAGGTGGAAAACATAGTAAATTCCAGGCCACTAACTCATCTGCCGATTACGCCGGATGAACCGGAACCGCTCACGCCGAACCACTTCATTTTAGGGTGTACAAACTCCACGCAGACCCCAGCACCATTTAACCCAAAAGCAATGTATATGAGGAAACAATGGCGTATTTTGGAGAATTTGAAAAATGCCGCATGGAATAGGTGGGTTCGGGAATATCTGCCGGAATTAACACGCCGAGTTAAATGGTGTATGCCCTCTCGACCCCTGGAAGTCGGAAGCCTAATCCTCGTCGTTGACCCTCTGAGCCCCAGATCAAAGTGGAAACGCGGCAGAATCTTGCGACTTTATTATGGACAAGATAATGTAGCTCGAGCAGCAGATGTTCGCACATCTACAGGCGATTTGAAGAGACCCATCTATCGACTAGCAGTGTTAGACGTGGAAGCTGATAAAGGGAATGGTAAATCTCCGACCCGATCGATTTACGGGGAGGAGTGTTGAGTAACCCACCCGAACGATAGCTGTGAAAAGAAAAATGTCAAGCCGAGTGAGTATAAAGAACGCCAGCCAAGCGATAAGTTTTACATTTTCTGTAATAAAGAGCTCGCCAAGGAACCAAACAAAGATTCAGCCACTTTAATTTTGCCCCTTTTGAATTCTGCGGCATAACGATGTGTTAAATCTTTCTGGTGTAATGCTCGTATTGTTTTTTTCGCTAATAATAACAATGTATGCTAATTTTTTTCACTGATTTTCAGAAAAGGCAATAAAATTCAGCCAGAATAAATATAATATTGTTTATATAAAAGGTATTCATATATAGCGGCCTTCGGCTGCGGCAAGGATCAGAACCCTCAGCACGTAGAATACTTTTGTAAATATAACATTGCTTGTATAAAAAGTATTCATATAAGCCGACCGTCGGACCTCACATCCCTCAGCACGTAGAATACTCCAGTGAATATAAATTGTTTACATAAAATGAATTCGTACATGATCTTTGGTTGACCAGAACCCTCATTTCATAGAACACTATCGTGATTTTTAGAATAATAATAATGAAAATGAATGGAAAGCACCACGTGCTTCAAACGCGAAAAAACCCAAAGAACTTACGTGAAAAAAACGGAAGTTTGAGCGCAACCATGGTTGCGTAAATAACGATTTAGAAAATAAATGAAATTGTAAGATATTGCAATTCAAACTAGGTTGTTATAATTGCAACATAGAAATTTTGAAAAGTAATTTTCTCGTAAATTCCTCCACCAATTTACATGAACAAATTATGTGCAGAAAGCTAGGGAGGTACTATTTCATAATATGAAATATATACATTAACGGTCTTATTCATAAAAAAGCTTTTAATGCTTTATGATTGCACTTTAAGTAAAGTAGATTTTAAGTATATCAAAGCTTTATAACGTACTTATAAATCAGTCAATTCATAAATAAGTTTATAAAAAATTTTTGCTGTGAAAGCTTTATCAAATAATTATACAAAAAAATGGCAACTCACACATTTTTCCTTGTCAATAAAATGTCAAAATTTGAAATTTAGAATCCAACAACAATTCAATTTTTATAAACTGGAAAATAATTTTAAAAAATGTCACTAGACGCATCCCTTCAGTCTTCGAAAAAAAGAAATCGAAGTAAAAATTGGACTACGGAAGACAACGTAATATGATTTTCATATTTATATGAATAACTGTTTAATATTCTTTTTCAGATTTTATTAAAAGATTTGGTCAAAGAAAGGGTAAACATTATTGAAAATAAAAACACGAATACAAATACAAACCAATCAAAAAAAAACTGTTGGATCGATTTGACTAAAAGGTAAGACAATGCAAACAATTGGCCCTATTCTGGCAGATCTTTTATGTAAAAGATCTGTTATTCTGTTATGTTTTTACATACAAAATTTCTATTTGTCAAATTATCTTTTATCATAACCAAAATTCGTATTCTGTGCGGCAAAATCTTTAACAGATCTGTAACAGAATAATTATAATCTGTAACAGAATAAAAGGCAGATTTTTGTATGTTATGAAAATTTTTTAAATTCTTTGACATCCGTCAATTGAATAGAATTCGTAGTAGATTTCCTGTTTGAATATGCGTTTACAGACTATCATAAAAGTTCACGATACAGAATACCACTTTTAACAAATCTGTTATGATCACGATCTGTTATGAATGCATAACAGAATTTTATAACAGAATAACAGAAAAGCCAGAATAGGGCCAAATAATTCCTTTTACGTATACGTATATATCTATTTAAGCTTCAACGAAATTAGTAGCAATACAAGAACTACGGTCCAATTAAAACCACAATGGACCGTCATGAAAATGACAGGAAAAACAGCAATTTCATCGCAAAACCGATATATGAATGAAACAAACTGTCGTCTTCAGACGATTTTTTTATTTTGTTTTTATCGGTTAGGTATTAATAACATGCACAGATGTCGATGATGTAGGTACTGATGAGAATGAAGTAAATAACAGCAGTGACGAGCCGAAAAATCAAGAAAATGTTAAGGCCCCAACTGGAATAAAGGCAACCAAAAGAAAAAAACTGGTTCGTTTTAAGTAACTCTATTAAATAGTAATTCCTTACAGAACTGTATTTTATTATTAAGAGTCATGTAAACTCATCTGCAGCCAATGCAGTCGCAAAATGCGAAATTAAATGCCGCAAAGAGTTGCACGAAGTTCAACAACAAAATGAAATTAGGAAGTCCAGAAACTTGGATTTGGAGCAGCAAGTTTTAATTGAAATACTGACACTTTATAAAAGAACTAATGAAGCAAATAACTAATGAAACAATAAATAATATATGATATTTATGGATATTTCTAATTTTAATTAAAAGTTTCTTTCAATGAAGGCTTTTAAAATAATATTGGATTGCCTGCGACTTGTTCCCGAATGTTGCTGTAAAACATCTGGGTCCAAAGTGACCGATAAAGTATCATTGCTTTCAAATTCTGAAAAAAGAAAAAAATACTAGTACTACTAATCAACATTATTAACGCTTAAAAAATTAATTACCTTCTTGAATTTCATTAGCTTTAATTGCTACATTATGCAAAACAGCCAGCGCCACGATAATTGCCTTAGAATTTTGAAGAGAAAGCGTTATGCCGTGCAGTAACATTGAAATCGCTGCTTCCATACTCCAAAGCACCTTTCAATTGGATTTATTGTTGCTATGTGAGCCCTATTATTTTTCCCCCTTTAGCATTTTGTGGTCTTTGCAAAGGGGTGAAAAGATACGGTAGACGCTTATACCCAGAATCACCCAATAGGCGTCCTTTATATTTTCCTTCTTCAAATTCTTTTTTTATTGACGACTCGTCAATACTCTCGTCTCGTCAACTCCATCTGGCAACAACGTTTCGTATTTTTAAATTTGCGTCACACACCACCTTTAATAAAACTTATCATAATTTAAAGATTTTGGTTTCGCGAATTGCTTACTTGAACATTCAGTGAATAATATCCTTTTCTGTTAATATAATATTGTGAAATGTCTCCACCGACTTTTTTTTTCTAACGTGAGTGCAATCTATTGCGCCGATGACACTCGGAAAGTCTTTTAGTCTTGAAACCACTCATTAATAATTGTTCTTCTGCTAATGTTTCCGCAATTTTTATTAAATTTCTAGAATGTTTTGCTAGAGCACATGCCACTCTACAACAAATTCGACAAACAGTTGCCTGACTTAAACCGTGCAAATCGCCCGCGTCTTCTTGAACCTAAATACTTAACATCAAATAAATAATTCAAGTTTCGATATTCTTACTTCTCTTCGACCCCAACAACGTAAAGCCACACACACTTGTAATATTGGAGAAGTTACATTTCTTTTTTTATTTAGCATCAAATCTCTTTCCACCATTGAGGAAATTTTTTTGTACGAAATATTGTTTAAAAAGTCTATATAAAATAAGCAATATATGCGTACAACGGAAGAGCACTAAATTTTGGGGAGAATCTTACCAATCTAACCAATTAAGTCAATTACAGCTACAGCGTTCATTTTTTACTTCAACAATATTTATAAAAGCTTTATAGAAGGCATAACCGAATTATAAAAAATCAAATCGAATCAAAAAGACTTTCATAAAATTAAAAATTGTTTATGAATAACATTTTCCTTATAAAAGCTTTATAAATCATTTATAAGGCTTTATGAATAAGACTGGAAATGTATAAAAAAATAATGAAAGAAAGTACTAAACATAAAATTAAAGTTTTCTATAAGATTTAAAGCCGTTGCGTAAAATTTAAGGATATAGAATTAAAGTGTATTATAATTGTTTATAACGATCTATACTTTATAATATGTTGTTGTATGATTTATGATTTATAAGTAATTTTTTTTAATTTTAACGGTTCTAATTCCTAAACTAAGCATAAGCGATCAAATCTTTTGTGTTGTTCAAGGATAGTTCTACCACATCAAACACCTATAGTCGTATAAAAATTACTGAAGATTTTGTGAGAATGTAACCTTAAGCACCAATTATAATGCATTTTAATTATGCATCTTTCGATGTTACTCAAAAACTTACAGCATTATAATGTAAAGTCACGACGTACACGAAGCTGGAAATTTTTGTTTATGTATTTTGTATGTTTGACAGATCGGTATAACATAAACACGAAAAAGTGACAAAAATTTCCGAAGCCGAAATTTCATCTAAAATGGGATCTTCCTATGCATATTCAGGGTTGATTGTCAGATCGCCGAATAATGTAAACTCACTTTTGGTGGAAATAATTGTCAGACGCGACGAACACAAAATGGATTCGTGCTGATTACTTCATTCCAGTTTTAGCGTCTGCCGGTTATGTATTCATTAATAACAAAGAAAGGGTGATAATTATAATAAATTTAAAAGGAAACAAATTGATAATAAAGTTAAAGTAATATAAAAAGAAAGACAAAGTATAAAATGAGGAAGTAAGTTAGCCATAAAAACAGAATATGTCAAAATTAAAGGATGCTACAGTATGATCTTTTCAATATGCACTTATATTTTTAGTTTAAAGTGTACTACGCTTGACCAATAATTCCTTCTATATATACAAATGTTGTGCAGAGCACAGCAAGCGTTTATTATTTGTGTTGCTGATGTTGGCGTGCAATGCAAGCCTCTTTCGCTGTTGATAGCCCTAAACCTATTTTTTAAAATACCGAAACAGCGCTCTACAACGTTCCGGGCCTTGCATAATTTTCTGTTGAAGCCAGCAGCTTCAGGGCTCCGAGGTTCACGGTATGGTGTCATTAAGTAGGGTAATAGCTGGTACGCTGAATCTCCTAAAATATAACAAATTAGCGATTTATATACAAGAATTTCTATAATATTTTACCTAGCAGCCACGTATTTCGCTTTCCGCTATCATAGTTCGCCTTCAAAATTTGATCTGCCACGCTTGTTCTCCAAACAAATGTGTCGTGCGACGATCCGTGCGCTGTGGCATCGACATAACGGATAACTATATCATAATCACATATGTAGAAACGGGCTTGTGAACATATTTCTGAACACAATATATATAAAGCAGTTATACACACAATCATAGCATTCAGGCTATAAAAACCTTTCCTATTATAATAGAGATGTCTGCGGTTGGCTGGAGACTTTATTTTAATATGCGTGCCATCTACGCAACCAATCACTCCAGGTATGCCAAATTTTTCGTAGAACTTCTCTTTTGTTTCGCGTTCATCTTCTTGCGACACCTCAAATTGGATCCACTTTGGGCATACTCTTTCTTCAAAAGTTGTTAGGCACTCTTGTACAATTTGGCATACCTTTGGTTGCGTTATCGATGTTAAGTGGTCATTCCCGATTGCTTTCTGGTAACTGCCTGAAGCCGCGAAACGTAAGAAGCAAGACAGTTTCAGTATATTTGGAATTGCCGTCTTCCTTGATATTCTCTTCATCCATGGTGATACCTCCTCCATCACTGCTTGCCCATACGGAAATTGCTAAGAAACCTGTACATAATAATTTATAGTATGGTTAGCACATATTGGAATATGTATAATTTCACAAAATAACAGTTAATGTATTAAAATTGAGGGAATATTGCAACCTACTCGAATTCCGGCATGTCCAAAATATTTGATTCGTCCCTCAGGCGTCTCCTTAAAATATTCATATGCCTTTCTTGACGACGTTCCATTCTAGATCGATAAATATATATTGCTATTGCTATTCTTGAATTCCAATATTTATTTATGCTATTAATAATTGTTTTATTGTACACAATTTATGGTTATTGACGCTAATAATTTTCTTTTATTTTCCTCTATAATACACTGTACACTTTTATTTGCAAACACTACACAAACAAGCAAACAATGTTATTATTGTGCACCAATGCTTGTGGCAACAATCACATGTGGCAACAGTATCAAAATATCCCCTCATAAAACCAGACGAGATGAAAAAGTTACATTATACCAATTTTTCTTCACATCGTGTACGTCTACGTCTTCGTCTATGTCTTCCAGTGAGTTTACATTGTAATGCTGTAAAATCTTCAGAAGACTACCATATTCACCAAAACTTTGTTGCTTAAAATGCAAGGCACCTTCTACTCGCAGCCCACTGTGTGATTGTATGGAGCAAATGCATATGGTTAAGTGCGAAGTGTCCTCTACGTCATCTCTTTATCACTGGTTTATGTGTTTAATAATGAATGCTTCTGACTGCCGGCAGAAAGTAGCATTTCTATGTGTTGAAGTAATAAAGCACAAAAGTGTACGTGAAAAAGAATTTATGGCATTTATTATGGAATTTATTACACAACGCGAAACTAATGGAAAGACTGCGACGCTGGCTTTGAGAAGACGCTCGGAATTTTTTTAGTATACAAAACTTTCGTCAACTTCCTTAGATAAAGTCTGTTTTCCATCAGCAATCCATTTGCCTGTGCGCAACAAAAACATCCTCCTCCCTAAACGACCCCCAGCATCAGAGATAACGAGAGAGGAAACTTCTCTAACTACAACTCTGATTTAAGGTAGTGTTCGTGAGTTTAAGACCCTGACTCATGATTTCTTCCGTGGAAATTTTATGTTTAAGACCCTGACTAATGATTTTTTCTTAGAAATTCAAGCTTAAGACCCGGCCATTACACCTTTTTCAGAACCCGAATGACAATCCATTTTAAAAGTTCACCAGCTATGTTTTGATATGTTAACGTAGTTATTGGTTTATAGAATTCAATTATTTTTCATACTTTTATGATTTAAGATGCGTATGATTTATTTGATAACTAAAATATTTGTATAAATTGTTATAACTAATATTTGTATAAAATAACTGATTATTATAATAACTAGTTATGGTAACTAATTATTTGTATAAAATATTTATATAAAACAAATAAATGTATTTATTTCATATGCATAAAAACATAAATGAAACTCAATTTTATGAAATATTTTAATGTATAACAAATTCGATAGACTTTGTTAATAAAATACTCAAATTATTTAAGCCAATTTTTGGATCCCAGAATAAAAAATAACCTAAAAATAAAAGTACATCAAATAATTTATTTGAAAAAATTTTTCACATTGATTTATTGAAGACTCTGCTACCATTACTTTCAAGCCAAGTGTTAGCCGCACTAGTTCATGTAAGATTTAAAAGATTTTACTTGACTATATCAATACACAAATATGACTATTTTTAATTTCAAATAAAATTGTATTATTATTAATAAGTTCCTTTCTTCGTTGTAAATCATTAAACATAACTTTTGAGCTTCTGGTGCTGACATTAATAACCACACCTACACGGAATTATTTATTTATTATCATCAAGAGAAATTCTTGAAAAATCAAATGTGTAAAACATGTGCCATTGGCATACCTTAATTATTTCTTCAGCTCTCGCATAAATTCGATGATTTTAGTGTTGCCAGCATTTGCACCGCTTACTACCTAATGGGACATTTTGGGTATTCGCATTAAAGCATTGTTGCCAGTATTCAGTAATAAGTATTATATTCAGGTTTTTTGTTAATTATTAAAAATATTAATAAAATAATATATTAGTATTGCTGCCTAAGCATCGAACAACTATCAAATTTACCAAATTTCATAATTTTTGGTACTGCATACAAAAATTTGAACCCATTTTGGATTGAAATTTTAAACGCTTCAATAATTTCTATGCTATATTAACATGGGTTTTAGCTAAACCATTTATTTTCAGATTAGATTATTTCAATTGGGACATTAAGGATGCTCATAAAATGCTTACATTCACTTAAGTGCATTTTATCCATTTCATTCTGTTTTAGTTTTATTTATGAATTTATTTTGCACCGCTGTGATAATTTCTCAAACAATTTTTTTCACCACACTATAAAATATTTATAATTTTACAAAAATTTTAAATTTAAATAAATTTAAGCAAAAACTAGGAATGACGGACTTGCGAACATGTTGCCAGGATGGGTATATGGGTGTTATAGGCCTACTGGGGAACCGGACATCCAAAAAAAACCGGTAACGCTCCAATGTGCTCTTGGGTGACGTGGAAGTGCACACAGCCCTCTGATGGAAATTCTGTTTTCATTTATTTACTTTAGGAAACAAAGGAATAATTTGTAATGTATTTACGTAAAATAAAAACACTGTTTTTATTAAAATATTAACTAATATAATTATAATAAATTAACAATTTAACTAACAAGAATTACAAATTTCAAATATATAGACATTTTCAAAGCGATTAAGTTTTGCCAATATAAACCAATACTTCAGTAAAAAATGTCAAAAGTCAAAAGATGAGGGGATCCCAAAAGCCGTCAGGAGTGGGAAATATATCAAATTCTAGTGATTTATTAAATAAATCTCTCTTTAAGCCCGCATTACTTCCTTTGTCATCTTGAGGTTTTAACCATTCTCGTCTAACTCTCTTTTCTTTTTTAACTAAAATTGGTTGCGGCATAAAATCTTCCGTTTCACTACTACTGCTCTCATCAAATAAATGCCTGTCGGCTACTTCCATCTTTGATACTGTTTCCTTCGTTGTCTTTTTTTCCTCTGTTTTCTCTTCACTTCTTTGCTCATCCTTTATCTCACTAGTAGGAAATAATTGAATATATTAATCGATTACAACGAAAAATGAAATATTTAATAGAATTACCGTAAATTTTAAAAATTATAGAGCCTGATTTTACTTTGATGACTGAGTTCTTGTGAATTGAGTAATTTGTTAGGCGCGCCTTTTTCAATTTCTTTTTCGAATTAAGTGGCGTCTTTCACTTGATTATTTCTATTTTGTGTAGGTTGCTTTATACTATCTTGATTGCAAATTAATTTTTTGCCTTCCAGCCCTCCCAAAAATTGTTCCTTGCTGTTATCGTGCATTTCCTTTTGTAACCATTTACTTCCGGTACTTTCTACTAAACCCATGTTTGGCTCAATATTCACAGCATCAAGTGGTTATTTGGGCGTTTTCTTTCTAGGTTTCCTAAAACTACACAACGGCTCGATTCCTACATTTTCGGTCTCAAAAATATCCACGCTCAGTATTTGATTTTGTTGTTTGCCATCACCGAAGGACGAGTTACTTCCATTATTCATGGCAATATTGAGTTCATCTGGAGTAATGTTATCATCCTCAACTCTTTCTTGCTGTTCCTTCTTACAGGATTCCAAAATATTCATCAGCTCTTTATTCTATTTTGGGATGTTTTTGGGATTTGTGGTGACATGAAAATAAGACACCAGTGGTGTTGGCCAGCTCAAAGGCTATACGACTATCCATAAAAGGCTATACGAATTCTGGCTGAAGCCCGTGTTATGTTCTACTTTTACCTATTAATAATTTCTTTTACTTAAACTTTATTTATATAACTTATTGAATTTAAATTCTTGTTCGTGACTCTTTTTCTTATTATTTTCACTACAAAATAGAGCACAAAGTGTGCTTTCAAATCAAGCCGCAAAAGCAAACTGTTTATATATTTTCATGAAATGTCATGTGTTACATTTAATTTGGTGAATTACGCACACATATACATAACCCCTGTACGTGAGTTTCGGTCGTGTAAAATTTTGAAATTTTTTTAACACATTTTTTTTCGGGAAAAGAGTTTCCTATCGCGTTGTCTCTGCCCTGCATGCTACTGAATAAATTTTTACCATGCCGCTTCATTCACACCCAAGCGAGATTCCTTGCTCGTGTTTTATTCACTAGCTGTTTCGGTACCGGCACTCAACCGGCAAACCGGCTTCGGCATCCAGTTTTTCCCTGGAATGCACTGATAAGCACTAACAATGTTTGTTTATTCGTGCCAAAAGGGAATCGAAAAAGCAGCATAGTTTCGTGTTGTGTAATAACGCAATTTTTTATAAATCAATAACTAAGTTGGAACATCAAAAAAGGTGGTGGGAATTTGTGACTTGTGGAAATGTGATTGGGTCTAACCCCCTTATTCTGGTTGACAAAAACTCAACTCAATGACACATGTCATTCCAATGACTTATGTCACAAATATCTATTCGGGTTAAAATTTAAGAGCTCTCCGGATGACATTCGTCATTTTTATTGTTATGATCTCAAAAGTAGATAACAAGAATATAATCAGGTTTTGAGAACCAAAAACACATTTGCGATGATAGAAATTCAGTGAAATAGTATTTGTGTTCATTATTCTAACATTTTCTGTATACATTTTCAATTATATTGCATCAAAGGTTAACTAATCCGACCAATACAATTCATACATAAAAGATGTTTATTTCAAAATTATATCAAAAACCTGTTGCTATTTCTTATACGTCAAAATTAATAGAAAATATTCTTATTCAAAGTTCAAATCATACTTTCTCGTCTAACTTTGCCTATTGCTTTTCAATTTTTAAATACTACAATGAATGATATCTTCCTAAGCATAACTATGGGAAATAGTTGAGAAGCAGCCGGAAAAAGCAAATGAGACAGAACGAATCGAATCTTGAATAATTGTTATCAATGGTGAATATAAAGTGCTTTCGTGCTTTCACCGCTTAACCAGAATACCGATCACAAATTTGAATGACAAAAATTATAACAAATTCGTTATAAATTACTTGTTCGCCAGAATCAGGGGGTGTTTGGGTCTGAAACGCACTAACCCTACTTTATAAAACCAAAAAAGAAACAAAAATACATCAATTTTTAGAAGTTTCCTATCGTGTTATCTATGGTACAGTTAACGGGCTGTCAAAACCTTGACAACTCAATTACGGGCTGTCGTCCTTGTTGAAATTTTTTTTGGGCCACATGAGTTAATATTTGTGAATTGAAGACAATATGCAACTGATTTTAATAATAACATTGATTTGTTTGCTCCTCAATTTGGCTCACGATATTATTAAAAAGGTAAGGCGATTGACCGAATCATTTTACAAGTTTATTATTTTGGTTTATATAAATCCACAGCTCAGAATCGGAAAATGGTTTGTGGGGAAATCTAAGGCAGAGAATGCGGAACTTGAACAGCAATTGGCAGCGGCAAAGGAAAATTTGGAGAAAGTGAAAAATGGACCATCATCTGGAGAGTATGCGCTTTTTGTAAAAACAATGCGTGCCGAACAGAAAATCAAAGATATTGAAGAAAAAATGGTCGGCGATAAAAATATGGACCGCCTCAAAACAATATCTATTGAGCTTGTTGGTGGCTATGTTTTAAAAGTAATACTTTTGTTGGTGTTATTGGGGTTCTCCATTTGGTATCGCTATACACCAATACTCCTATATGATGATCGCTTTTATTTTAGCCCGTTTGGTTTGCTGCTTAGTTTCCCAACTGATGTACCGAACAGTATCTCAGTACCGGTGTGGGTGCTTGTTTGCAATTTTTCGTTTGGGAAATTAATTGCTTTTATCAAAAGGAGAAAAGTTTAATAAGTTAAAGTGAACTCTTGCTTTGAACGGCAATTGCTTTCGACGCATACATCACATTTCAATAATTACAATGGATCGCATTCTAAAGCTTAATGGAAAGAGAATTTGCTGCGATGACTAAATTCAGTTATCAATCCAATTCATTTGCAAGTGAAGGAGTGTATGTACGTTAATTCAGTTTATTTTTTCACGAATAAATTTTAAGCAAAATAACTTTGTATACTAAGGAAGCCTTACAAGTCATCCGTTTCACTCGCGTATCTTGTGTATATGATTGCTTTGCAATATATAGAAGTTCAATTTTGACTCTATCCATTTGGCCACCGTTAATAATATTCTCTCATTTTGACTTTGACTCATCAACTGCAGGCTAATTGGTAAGCCATGTTCAGAGAGGCGAATAGGCAAAGACACCGCAGGAATTCCCGCCATATTTGCGGGCAGAGTGCAAAAATCGTGCATAGCACATTGATATCGATTAGATTGCGCCACAAAGTCCCTGTAATATGGAGCGTCAGCCAGCGTTGTAGGCGTTAGGATCACATCCACACCCGTTTGTTCATTAGTGCCTCCAAAAACACGATTAAAGTCTTCTGCTATAAGTCGACGAATACGCATAGCCTTCTCATAATACGTATTATAATTTTCACGCAGCAAAAAGAAATTTCCCATTAATATTCTCTCTTTGACAACGTCATTAAATCCTTCGTTTCGTGTTGTTGCCACGGAGTCTTCATACGTAGTATCTACATCGGCACGATAACCATATTTGATACCATCATATCGTGCCATGTTGCTGGCAACATCTGACTGATTCAACACTGAATAAACATCATTGCTGTATTTCGTATTTGGCATTGATATGTCTTGCACATTAGCGCCTTCCAGATCCAACATATCGCCTACTTCCTTCCAAACGTTTACCACCTCTGTTGAAAGGCTTGCACAATAGTACTCCTTAGGAATGCCTACTCTGATATTGCGAATGTGTATACGATCCACAGCTGGGAGCTCGAAGGGTTCATATGATTCCCCTAGCATTGTAGAATCTCTGCTATCAGGTCCAGCGATAGCATTTAATACAATTGAGCAGTCATCAACATTACGAGTGAGAATACCAGGTACATCCATGGAATTTACCAGAGGTATCAAACCAAAACGGGACACCAGGCCATATGAGGGCTTCAGGCCGACAATCCCACAATAGGAAGCGGGATTACGTGTCGAGCCCCCAGTATCCGAACCAATGGCTCTGAAAAAATGTTCTAAATTATGTTTTCTTTCTATTGACGGAAGTATTTAATACATATCATCAGAAAAGGAGACAATATACGATATTATTTTGATAAACAGCCGACATATATATATATATATATATATATATATATATATATATATATATATATATATATATATATATATATATATATATATATATATATATATATATATATATATATATATATATATATATATATATATATATATATATATATATATATATATATATATATATATATATATATATATATATATATATATATATATATATATATATATATATATATATATATATATATATATATATATATATATATATATATATATATATATATATATATATATATATATATATATATATATATATATATATATATATATATATATATATATATATATATATATATATATATATATATATATATATATATATATATATATATATATATATATATATATATATATATATATATATATATATATATATATATATATATATATATATATATATATATATATATATATATATATATATATATATATATATATATATATATATATATATATATATATATATATATATATATATACATATATACATATATATATATATATATATATATATATATATATATATATATATATATATATATATATATATATATATATATATATATATATATATATATATATATATATATATATATATATATATATATATATATATATATATATATATATATATATATATATATATATATATATATATATATATATATATATATATATATATATATATATATATATATATATATATATATATATATATATATATATATATATATATATATATATATATATATATATATATATATATATATATATATATATATATATATATATATATATATATATATATATATATATATATATATATATATATATATATATATATATATATATATATATATATATATATATATATATATATATATATATATATATATATATATATATATATATATATATATATATATATATATATATATATATATATATATATATATATATATATATATATATATATATATATATATATATATATATATATATATATATATATATATATATATATATATATATATATATATATATATATATATATATATATATATATATATATATATATATATATATATATATATATATATATATATATATATATATATATATATATATATATATATATATATATATATATATATATATATATATATATATATATATATATATATATATATATATATATATATATATATATATATATATATATATATATATATATATATATATATATATATATATATATATATATATATATATATATATATATATATATATATATATATATATATATATATATATATATATATATATATATATATATATATATATATATATATATATATATATATATATATATATATATATATATATATATATATATATATATATATATATATATATATATATATATATATATATATATATATATATATATATAT
>OZ016501.1:38802445-38825148 GCA_963966595.1 Physocephala rufipes
TAAACACATAACGCAATAACTGACGACGCGTCGTCTCAAATAAGGCGACACCAAATTAGGTGTCGACTCTCAACAAAAATGTACTATTTTGTTTTTGAAAAATTCTCGTTTTTAACAAATATATTTACGTACTAATATTTGTAATATATTTATTATATGCAACCAAGTTAATAAAAACATTTGAAATATTAAAAGTTTTAACTCTAGGTATTGAAATGGGCAATGTGGATAGTAATGTCTGCGTGGCGATAGCAAAATTTATTTTACTATATCTGCACCTTCATCTCGAATAATCAACATAGCGCACATCACAAAATGTGATCAAATAATATTCGAAGGTAGTAAAAACGTTACCATTTAGCAAAAACGTATTTAAAGCTAGCATAACGTAGTAATAAGTCTTATTGAAAAATCATAGGAGGGGATACAACCTACATTCCAATTTTTCTTCTGTTTGAGCGGTATCGGGGACAAATAAATGAATAGTTTCATGTCTCGTGACAAATGTCCCCTATGTGAGTGCGGCTTTAGTTAGCAACGCACACACAAATGCAATATAATGATAGGGTTTTGGCAGTAGTACTGTAACCCCTCATGGACTGATTATGCTCCCTTGAGACCATAAGACAGCATAATCAAGCCATTAATCCTTTCTACGTTTTACATCAATATATTTATACGGAAAGAAATATATATCGATGACATGCTCGAAAAGGAAATAAAAAACCACTAATATTTTTCGGAGCGACTTATCGATATTACTAGTGGGTCTTCGTATGTTAATTCATTCGTAATTCCATTCATATGAATATATTGAGATGTTTCTAATAAACACCTACATTGATACAAACTTGAACGGTTGCATAACTTCCGTAAGTAAATAACCCCTATTCTAAACATATACTAGAGTTGGGTAACTCCGGTTCTTAATCACTCCAGGAAATAACTCCGGGGTTGGAAATAACTCCGACCACTCCGGATTTTTTAATATGTTAACTCCGCAAATAACTCCGACCACTAATATGTCCGGAAAGCATTGCTGAAGCTGTCAAACACTCAAACTCGAATATGTCCGGACTCATTAAGCTTGTTAGAACTGTGGACGCATACAATTGCAGCATACATACATATATAGATTTTGCTGTTGTAAGAACATAAAACAAAATCCATGCGTTATTGAATTTTAAGTACAAATAAAAATTGTTGCTGCCATCTAAGTGTAATTTTTAAAATACACTTAGGAGCAAAAATATTTGTTGTATAATTTTAATATTGATTTTTTCAATTGAATACAATTCAAATGCATTCCAGCAAATGTTTTTTTTATTTATTTATAAAAATAAAAAAGCTTTAGAGTTTCTAAAACCATAGCAACTGATTTGGTCTGTGAAATATTTCGTAAATTTACTCAACCACAAACTTATTTATTACAGCTTGAAAATGTATAAATCCCAACCATATGGAATTATTTGATTAAAAGCACGGGTTGAATTTCGGTGGAGTTACTTGCTTAAAACAAAAAGAATGACAGATTGAAACTGAACTGTCAAAATAAATAAACATATCCGCGGAGTTATATCCAGGAAATAACTCCGGACATAAAAAGACATGTTCATATCCAACTCCGACTCCGGAATTATTAAGCACAACCCTAACATATACCATAGGATTTAAATAAGACATCACTGCTACCTCTGACAGCGTCATTGAAAAATTTGAAATTTTCTATTTTTGTTGTGGGCATTAAGCTTGTACTTTTCCCTTGCAATTGGAATTAGACCGCATTTCCGAACCAAATTTTATTCTCACCAGTAGGGCTTTGTCAACTGCAGATTTCACGACTAAAGTCCGGGATTTTCTACTGTGTAACAGCTCGATTTAGATATTCGACATGCAAGTACGGGCGCCACCGTCGACACCTTCTTTTGCTGAGTTTAATGCAATGCCGTGATATTTGTAGCAATTATAAAAAAATTGACATCTGGCAATGCGGAATAATGACAACCCGAAGCAAGCAGTTTGACATTTGTATATCCTTCAAATTATTATACCGTCAGTTTAGGAATTATTGATAAATTACACTTAAAAATGTCTGCATTGATCCGTTTGACTAATCGTACTCTCGTGGAACGTAGAACTCCCATCATCAACGGGTTACAAGTATTACGGAATATAAATACATCCCAGAAAAAAGACGAGACGGCCAGTGTCACAGCGCCGAGAACAAAGGAGGACTTCGCCTGTCCTAGCCCTGACAATTGGATTAGTTGGGGATTCGACACCAGATCAAAGGCTAATGACAGAGAAGTAACCCACTGGACTTTGTTTAGTTCTGTTACACTGTGTCTGGTTGTGGGTACTTTTGTGTGGTCATATTTGCCTGATACACGAATGCGCGACTGGGCACAACGTGAAGCCTACTTGGAGTTACGTCGCCGTGAGAATGCAGGCCTAGAGCCAATTAGCCCAAATTATATAGATCCAAAACGTATTAATCTACCATCGGATGAGGAGTTGGGCGATACCGAAATTATCATTTAAATAATTCGAGTTTTTTAAGACCGTTATGTAACCAAATAAACGAAAACTACCAAAAGCTTAATATCTAATTTTATCTAAAAACTTGCAAAAAATAATAAATTATAAACTTACGCATAACAGATTCCGGCTGCTACTGCTGTTGCCGATCCGCCAGAGCTCCCACCCGATATGTGCCAGTTATTTTCACTTAGATTCCCACTCCATACGTTTTTCGTAGGGCCGAATATAGAATCAACAGTACCTGAACCCATCGCAAATTCATCCATATTAGTTTTTCCTATAAGGACGGCACCGGCGTTTAACAAACGCTCGTAAACTGTTGCATTATATGGTGGTACAAAATTTTCTAACATTCTAAATATTTAAGAATATGAAACTATACACAAAGTTAATTGAAACGCAAATTTAATCTCATACTTTGATGCGCAAGTTGTGAGTACACCTTTTGTACAGAAATTATCTTTCAGAGCTATGGGCACTCCATCTAAAGGACCAAGTGGTTTTCCTTTGTCATAACGATGCGCAGATTGTTCGGCCTGCTCCCTTGCGAGTTCCGGAGTCGTACGTATGAAAGCGTTCAAGATTCCAAATTTATTTGCTTCTTTTAGAGCATTATCGACAACCAGCTGAGGTGATAGCGACCCATCGATAAATTTGCTCACCACCTAATACAAATTACAGGAGGTGGAAAAGCATTTTATTAATTTAGATTTTAATTGATTGGATAAATACCTGTTTTATCGTCAACTGTTGATATCGTCCCATTATTTAAGTTTTTTTTAATTTATTTGGCCCATCCTTAAGAACAAAAGACAAATTATTTAGCTATTAAATACTCCTTTATTACGCGTAAGTTTGCAATCAGCTGTTTCAAAGCGAAATATTTAGCATTGGGCAGCAGGTCGTAGCTGAAAGTAAGGCAATAAGAAAAAAATAAAAAAACAAGCCCGGGTAGCTTCTTCCTGCAGAAATTCAATTAGAAATATAAAAACAACAACAAATGTGTAAACACACTGAAAAGATGAGGTAGGTGAAAAACAATGGAACATTTTTTTGAATTGATTGAACGTAAAATATTAATTTCATATATTTTAATAATTTGACGAATAAAATATTATTTAGTAAACAAAGAGCAAACCCTGATATAGTTAGATTTGATAATTATTCATTTCAGTTATTCGTATTAACTGTCCTGTTCATATTATCTCTAGTTCTGTTGATTATTGGTGTAAATGAGTTATTAATAGCCATAACTATTTCAAGTGAGATTGGACCACCAAAAATTTTGTGCGTGGTACCCATACTCTGGACCAATGATAAATCTCTGCTCTGGACAGAAATGCATTGCCTTTATATCCCAGGATCCAGGTCCAGGATCACCGCAATGTTACGAAAATTGTTCCCGAGAGCACGCTTGAAGTATTAGTGGTTCAAGTTGTCATTTCAGTCGTGTCTCACCGAAAGTAAACTTTAAACTATAGTTTATAGTGTTTTCCGCCGGTTTAAAAATTTTAAGTCAGCTTTTTCAGGGTTTTTCATTACCGCAGGAATCTTCTTCATACTATTTGAAAATCATGTTATGCTCGTTTGTGAATCATATTAAAGGTTGAGTTATTTATACATTTACTTTATAATTTATTTTACCCTCTTTGGTAGACTGCCGCATTAATTACGTCTTCACTGGGGCTCCAGTAAGGACTCCATTTTGCGAATCATTAAAACATTAGATGGAATTTCATTTCGTTTTTTTTTTCTTATGCTTACAGAAGTGCAATATTTTCACTGATAAAATAATCCATATATTATGGTCGTCAAACAAAATATGCACACAATGCAAGTAAAATGCATGAGTGTAAATAAAATAGAATTTAACTTTATAAATCAATAACTATGTTGGAATATCAAAACAAAGTTGGCGGGAATTTTAGACGGGAATGCCATTAAGGTCTGAAACTGAATTATTGTTTGGGCTTGTAACTTGCAAATTCGCGAATTCTTTGGGCCTGTAACATCGTTACAAATCGTTCCTGAAATCGTTCCAGGAATTTGATGGATTGTTTGGGCCAGAGATAAAGAGATAGGACACTTCGCAATAATACACATGCATTTGCTCTATAGAATCACAGAACTTTGTGTATAGGGTGACCGTATTTTAAGCGTCAGTTTCGTTGAATATGTATGATCCTTCTACGGATTTTGATTAATTATTTTCATAAATTTTTTTTCGTGATAGTTAAAAAATAGTTCAACGATGAATTGGGAGATAATTGTGGAAAATTGAGTATTTTTGTGGAACAACTTACCATCTGACATGCCTCACGGATGTTGTTGTTGTTTTTGTTGCTGTTAAAGCTATTGTTGCTGATGCCGAAAACAAAAACCATTTTCGTCGACAACGCTTGCGGGCGTGGCTACAGCCTCTTAATGTTTGAAATAAAATCGTCGATTTCTCCTTCCCTTCAATTCATAACGGCTTGATATTGGTACTGTTGGAAAGCTTATTAAAAGGAAATTTTTTTATGTAAAATGACATTTTCTCGAAATATACATAGTTTTTGAAAAAAATTCCATTTTGTGTTTTACTACCTTTTTTTAGAATTCTAAGCCTTTTTACACACAGTGATATGCTATTTATTTATTGTAATATACCGAATAGAAGAGACAACATTAACAGCGATCGTATACAATTTATTTCATTCAAATCGGTAAAGCTATTTTTGAGAAATCTTTTTTAATGAATTACACACTACACTTTTTCTGTAGCTGGGAACTTGTATATACTTCATGACAACACCTACAAATTTTGCAATCATGGGCATTTCTCTACTGTGACGGATGTTGCTAACTGTGTGGTGATGATAGTTATGCTGATAGCGCAATTCTTGTTTTGTTTGGTTCCCTATTTAAACCTAAAATTGTTTCAGAAAAATCGCGCGATGGGCACGCATGCGTAGTTCACCGTAGGAATGTCACGTGTGACATTCCATGAAAATATGTAAATAATTTATTGTGTTAATATTTCTTCATAGTGACTAGCTCTTAAAACTGGATTGAATTATTAGAATTCTAATAATAATCTACTGCATTATTAGAAGAGGAATTATAATTATCTGAAAGAGTGAATTACGTGAAGACGGCGCTATTTCGAGGGAGATTGAACCACCAAATCTCTGTCGTAAAGTGCTATTAATCCTTAATTTTATAATGTCAATATTTCGATACATTATATTGATATTCCCAACAAAACGTTGTATTACTGACACATCAGGTCTTGGTGAGTAATTTGATTTTAGTTGTTATTAAAAATTATCGATTAATTCTCTTAGCGCAGAGCGGTTCGATCAAGCGTTGGGTTGCTCCTACTCTGCGTGAATTGTGGTAACAAGCGATAAATCTGGGACCTCAAAAACCGGAACGAAGATAAAACTTACTGAAATGGAATTATCACTCAGAGCTCTTTTCATTCAGTAAGGGACTAAACGAGGAGTTCCAGTTGGCATTATTGCAATCCCGAGAAAATGTTAAAAACGATATGCCGTGAACGACAAATAGCTGAACTCGAGCATCGACTAATTCGAGATTATGCTAAAAATACCGTATTGGCAACGTATTATATTGGTTTCTACGCCAATAAAGAACTTATTGGGAAGGGTAAATATAAAGAAATATATTCAAAATCTACATTTTCTTATTCACATAAATAACTTACTTGCGAACTTATAGGTTTCGGAGAAAATGTGGACACTGTAGTACAAACTGCCGCCCTAGATGTCATGCGATCAGTACTCAAATGAATGAGTTTTGAGTCAGAAACGACGTTTTGAACTTCTTTGATTTAAACTATAGATCTTTTATATTTTGACCGAATATTAATCCGAAAAAAATTACTTATCTCCGTAAATATTGCAGTAGCACAAAAAGCTGTTATTAATTTACTTATTATACTGTTAAAAAACTAAAATAAAAGCACTAAAACCTTCTTTCAATTGGTGGCGATATTATACTGGTATCTCAGTCGGTTCCAAGGATATACGAACTGGATTTTTAAGCATGCAGCTAACTATAACTTCTAAACCGAAACCGACCCGACCGCCAACTTATTTTCACAAGAATGACGAGAAGCACAACAATTTTTGCGTCCGGAAACTTGCACACTTGCGGATCCCCGGGACAACCATCCTGGAAACATATTCGCAAATCTGGCGTATTTATTTTTATTATTTTAATTAATTTTTAAAAAAATGAAAAATTATTTATATTTTGAGGTGTGGTGAAAAAACCGTTGGCGAAATTATCACCAAATTATTATCGAAATGGATAAAGTGCGCTTAAGTAAATGCAAACATTTTATGAATATTCTTAATGTCCTAAATGAAATAATCTAATCTGCAAATAAATGGTTTAAAACTATGTTAATATATCATATAAATTATCTAAGCTTTTGAAATTGCAATCCAAAAGTGGTTCAAATTGTTGTGCGGAGTACCATAAAATGAAATTTGCTAAATTTGATGTTTGTTTGATGCATACGCAGCAATACTAAGAATATATTAGTATTAATTAAAAAAATATTAATTAGGATTAATATTTTTAATAATTAACGAAACTTAGATATAACACTTATTGCTGAATGCCGGCAACACTGCTTTAATGCTTAAGTGCACTGCTTAAAAGTTATATTAAATTATTTACGATGAAGAACGGAACTTATTAATAATAATACAATTTTATTTGAAACTAAAAATAGTCATATTTGTGTATTGGTATACTGATGTAAAATGTTTTATATTTTACATAAATTAGTGCGTTTAACACTTTTCTTATAATAAAACAATGTGAAGAATTTTTCAGATAAATTATTTGATGTAATTTTATTTTTATTTTATTTTTAGATTCTGGTGTCCAAAAATTGGTTTAAGTGATTTGAGTATTCTATTGACGAAGTCATTGGAATTTTTTATACATTAAAATATATCATAAAATTGAGTTTCGTTTATATTCTTATGCATATGAAATAACAAATACATTTATTTGTTCCTAATCAATTTAGACAAATATTTTAGTCATCAAATAAATCACGCGCACATGTTTTCTACGCATATTAAATCATAGAAGTGTACATTAAAAATAAACGAATTTTATAAACCAATGACTACGTTGGCATATCAAAACAAAGCTGGCGAAGTTATAAAACGGATTGTCATTCGGTGTCTTCGTCTGGAGCTTGAGTTTCCAAGAAAAAAAATATCAATAGTCAAGGTCCTTAACATAAAATTCCCATATTTTCCAAAATTTCTTTATTCAATATGTTTTGTACGGTTTCTATATTTTGAAGATAATTAGAAGGAGTATTTAGAAGCCTGTAAGCGCAATACATAAGAAGAAAATGGTAATAAATATCTCCATTTATGAAATCCTCAAGGAATACAATTCCAGTATAAAGTATAAACTCTCGGAACTTAGTGGCCGATTAATTTCATGAAGAGGTCTTGTTCTTCCCCCAAATTCCTTGGGGATCTAATACGCGCAAGTAATAAGTTTATCAGACAATACAGCGTTTTGGTTCTTATTTAATCTATCAACTAAGCTCTTAAGAATTTTTCTAGTAACGTCTAAATCCACTAAATGCATTGGGTCTGGCGGAAATTGGGAAATTATTTTTATATCTAACGTTTTTCAATTCGAAATAGAGTGAAAATCCTTTTTAATGATGATTCGGATGTAATCATTGCCTGAAGCTTTCGCTTGTTCTCAACTCAGCCGCTACATTTTCAAAAACCGTTACACCCTCTACTCTTCTCCCTATTTGAATACATATATTGCAACCGTGAAAGGTTGCAGGAACATCACAAATAAAAGCACGAATTACAACAACAACCTTTTTTCTTGAAAACAGAGCCCACTAATTTCCAATAATTTGAATTCATTAACAAAATCATGGTGGAAAAGATCGGGGGAAATTGGCTTTCCAAGGCCACAATACACTCCAATCACGAATAGGCAATCCGATTTTAAATTAACAGTTCTTGCCAAAATAGGACATAAATCAACTGAATTACTCTTAGAGGCAAGCCGTCAACACCGATATCGAGTTCTATCTCATCAATGCTCAAAAATAAATTGCCCAGTTTGAGCAATTGCTAAGATATGACAAAATGTAGATATTTTCCGTATCCTACAGTACGGTTGTTGATTTTATCCAGATGCTATCACTGTTATAAAAAAGACATCATTACAGTAGAATTATTTTCTATTTTAACAAATTGATTGGTTTTGAAAATGAGTGAAATCGGATAGGAACCACGCCTAATTTTGATAACTAATATGAATATATGCACATACGAAATTTAGTTTCATAATTTTATCCTGGAACTGAAAGCTAAATTAATTATTAATACTATATATAAACGAGTAATAAATTATATTGCAAAAAGTGAGCGTGATTCGCGTCTCTACTAGGAATATCCATTCTCATTACTAGAATATATCCTGAGGGTGTAGGGTATTTAAGCTTCGGACAGGCCGAGTAGTTTTTGATTAAGATTAGGCCGAGTAATAGTTTCATTAAAATTGTCCGATATGGCAGAATCCACGACTGGTGTATTCAGGGCCGCCTCTACTCGAGGGGCCAAGGCTCGAGGGGCGCCGCAAGTTTTGAAATTTTACGTATATTCAACTATTTATAAGGCAAGGCGCAAATTCAGACTTGTATAGGGCGTGACGCAGCGTTTTGTAAACTATAGGATTAAAAAGAACCGTGCAACTGACGCGCGTCCTGACCGGCGCGTGTTTCTGTTGTTGATGCAAAATTTCTTATGTCACACGCGCTGTTCCTCAACTTGCGCTTTTCCTAAGCATTAGAAACCGCATTAACTGATAAAGATGCTAAAGACCGCGATATAGTTGGAGTAGAACTCATGCATGAATTGCAGTTCTTGCAAAATATTGATGCAGAGAAAACATTAACTCCAACCAATCTTTCAAATTACATTATGTTTCAAAACTTAAGCGATTCTTTTCCAAATACTTCCATAGCACTAAGAATTTTATTGACGATACCAGTTTCTGTAGCAACAGCAGAACGGACGTTCTCAAAATTAAAAATTAACAGAAATTTCTTAAGATCAAGTATAGGCCAAGAAAGACTGGCAAATCGTGCTATAATTTCCATCGAATCAGAATTGTTGGACGAGTTAGATATTTCGCATTTAATTGCCGAATTTGCATAAATTAAGGCACGCAGAATAAATTTCCAATGTTAATAAAAGATTGTAATTAGTTGTTAAGTATGCCCTATATATGTACATGTATATATTTATTTTTTTAAATATATAATTTTTAAATAATTGTTTTTTATAAATAAACAATTAAATAAAAACAATTAAATTAAAATAATTTTTAAGTTTATAGATATACCTGTATTATTTCGTTTTTACTTGTGTTGGAAAAGGCGCAGAATTTTTCTTCGCACGAGGGCGCTTGAAAGGCTGGAGGCGGCCCTGGGTGTATTCAACGGCGTATATTTAGTTACAAACGTTGAACGAGACACAAGGATATTGCTTAGCCATTTAATATATTCTATTTTCTTTTTTTTATAATTTGTCCCTGAAGTGTCCCTTAATATATAATTTTGAAACTAAAAATTCTATAAACAACTAGGTTTTTAAAATTTGTTTATATAAAATACAACATATGTGCACCTATATACGGCTTAACTAACCATCTGACATGCCTCACGGATGTTGTTCTCCTTCTTGTTGTTGTTAAAGCTATTGTTGCTGATACCGAAAACAAAAACTATTTTCGTCGGCAACGCTTGTGGGCGAAGGCTACAGCTACAGCCTTCTAAACCTTTTTACACTTTTTATTTTGAATTCGAAAAAAAGGTAGTAAAACACAAAATGGTATTTTTTTCAAAAACTATGTATATTTCGAGAAAATGTCATTTTACATAAAATAATTGCCTTTTAATAAGCTTTCCAACGGTACCAATATCAAGCCGTTATGTATTGAAGGTTAGGAGAAATCGACGGTTATATTTCAAACTTTAGAAGGCTGTAGCCACGCCCACAAGCGTTGCCGACGAAAATGGTTTTTGTTTTCGGTATCAGCAACAATAGCTTTAACAGCAACAACAACAACAACAACATCCGTGTCAGATGGTAAGTTGTTCCCTATATACAAACAATTTGCAGATTTGTTGCCGTTGATTTTATTTTGAAACTGTGCATCAACGAAAACAAGAAATAACGAAATATACAAAAGTTCGCAGTATCGCATGCAAACAATTTTTTCGATACGGTTGCCCGATTGTCGACGCCAAGGCAAATGCAGGGCATGTCTTTAATAATAAAAAACAGACACACGAAAGAATTGTCGTTGATGATTGATTGCAGAGAGTACGGTGAAATTCTCTCAATCGAATTTCGCTACTTAAATTCAACTTTTGCAATGCAAAGTATTAACTAAAACAAATTTTTGTAATTAATTACATCAGTTGTACACAAAAGAAACAAAGAAAAAATACCATACACTTTCGAAAATCAAATGTGTGAAATACCTTTAATGATTTAGGAACGTTATCGACATTAGCGAATTCTTGGATTGCAGGGTGTTTACACTGTGCGGAATGGCTGACGAGCGAGCAGCTCATTTCAGCTCGCGCTCGCTCATGAGCGTGCCAAGCGAAATTTATTCAGCTCGCGCCCATGAGCAGTGAGTAAATCAGATAGCTCGCGCTCGTGAGCTGTGAGCCGAAGAAAAGCTTCAGCCAGCTCGCGCTCGTGAGCTGAGCAACATCGTCCAGCTCACAGCTCAGAGCGTGCGCTGAAGGTACAACTCATGAGCGCTCCTGAGCTGACTGAATAAATATGTATATATTGATACGAAACGAAATGAAGCGAAACGGATTTGGAAGATGGTCTGAGATGGGCGTGGACACTAAAAAGGGGCGTTTTTTACAAAAAAATTACTTTGCGTTAATCGATAGCAAAAATCGCGAAACGTATTTGAAAATGGATCTGAGGTGGGCGTGGATGTTATTATTAAAAGTAATTTCTGTTCGATCATACATAAATGCATTTGAATACTTGACGAATATTATTTTTGGCGATGTTTGGTGTCGCTTGGTACAATAAAAATTGCTTGGTACGAGCCCGTAACACCCTGCTAAACTCCCATTATGCCATAAATCCAAAGTAATTTTTTGGGAAAAAAGCCCCTTCTGCCCCTTTTTAGTGTCCACGGCCACCTAAAACAGTCTTCCAAATTCGTTACGCTTCGTATCAATATATACATATTTATTCAGTCAGCTCACGAGCGCTCGTGAGCTGTAATTTCAGCTCACACTCTGAGCTGTGAGCAAGACGCTCTGGCTGAAGTTTTTCTTCAGATCCCAGGTCACGAACGCGAGTTATCTGATTTGCTCACTGCTCATGAGCGTAAGCTAAACAAAATTTTGCTTGGCTCGCGCTCGTGAGCTTTGAGCCGATGAAAAACTTCAGTCGGCTCGCCCTCGTGAGCTGAGCAGCTCATGGGCGAGCAATTCCGCACTCTGGGTAGTTATGTCACGTATGACATTTCATGAGAATATTATGTCAACAATTAATTATGTTAACCTGAGCCAAATTCCTGGAAATCGAAGTTACAGACCCAAACAATTCGTGGAATTGCAAGTTATAGACTCAAACAATATTTCAGTTTCAGACCGTAATGACATTCCTGTTTGCCATTCCACCCCCTTTGCTTTGATACTTCAAATTGGTTACAGATTTATAAAATTAAATACTATTTTATGTGCCTTTTGTACAACCTTTCTCCATTTTATCACATCAAGCATTGCTATCGCCATATTGAAAGATCTGGGGAATTTAATTATTATCTATCCATGTGTCTTGGAATATATCCATAATTTCACATTCTTTGTTTTCCATTACTATTTGAACCATGCGTTTTCTCGTATTCATTTCTGTAGTGTGGATCAATTTTTCCGTCACCTTCCTACGTCGCTTGGAAGAGAAATTTGATATTAGTAGGCAGTAGCATAGAGAACATAATTTGCATCACAATTTGTAAAAGCAAATATAAGATGAACAATCCATCATCATTGTTTATATAATATTCATTCATTGTTTATATAATATTAACTTTGGTGAGACATAACTTTGGTGAACTACGCAAGCATATACAAAAACCCTATGCGTGAGTTTCGGACGGGTAAGATTTCGACATCAATGCCAATTGATTTGTCAACTTTTTTGGGGGAAAATAGTTTCCTACCTCATTATCTCTGCTCGGAGAGTATTCCAGAGGTCTCTGGTGTACACTAGTGCAAACGTAATACCAAATTTTGGGGAAGTGTACATTTTGTGAGCGGTACAAATTTTATCTTTGTGTACAATTTTATTTTCTCACAAGAGCGTATTACGGCCCAGACATAACATCAGACCCTGAATGGCAATCCATTTTATAATTTCTCCAGCTCTGTTTTGATATGCCAACCTATTTACAGATTTAAAAATTATATTATTTTTCAGGTATACGTTTGTGTTTGAGGTGTGTGTGCAAAATATTGCGTACATCTTTTGTGGATATTTTATTTGACGACTACAATATGTGATTTAATTTACCAAGAGCAAATATGGTTATTTCACAAGCATAGGAATATAAAGGACCTAAATTTCATGGAATATTTTAAGAAAATTAATTGCGTTAGTAGAGTACTCAAATCATTTAAACCTATTTTTGGCCACCAGAGGCTACACTAAAGAAAAAAATTATAACAAATAATTTCTTTAATGAAATTCTTCACATTACCTTAACGACTCCGCTGCGATTACCGCAGAGCTAAATGTTAATCGCACTTGTCTCCGCCAGTGATCGAACCCGGAATCAGAGATAATGAGATAGGAAACTCTTTTCCCTAAAACAATTGTAAAACGGGATTTTCTCGTTCGCGATTTTGCCGTTTCGGGATTATGTCGCTTCGAGAATTTGTCATTACGGAAATTTTAGAAATCGTCGGGATCTTGTTTGTCTGCCTTTTGATATACCGCAGTCTATGTATTATGCCGAAAAATAGGTCTTCTGAAAATGCTTACATAAAACAGTTGCAATGTCGGAAATTATGAGTATTAGGGTTAATAGCTCGTGTTCCAATAATTGAGAGATTTTTTGAAACAATAAATGTATTGGCCTTATTACACAAACCGAAACTATGCTGGTTTTTTGTTTCCCTTTTGTGTTTGCTGTCATTTTTCTCTTCTTTGAGAGCTTATAGATAAGCAGCAGATAAAATTTCGTTGGGCACGAATAAACAAACGTTATTATGGTGCAATTAGTCTAGACGTAACGTAAGGTGACGTGACGGCCGCATCTACCTTGCTTACCACGATCAATTCAAACGATTAGTCCAGACGTTGACGGACGTACGAACCTATTGAAATTTGTATTGAAGGTTAGGAGAAATCGACGGTTATATTTCAAACTTTAGAAGGCTGTAGCCACGCCCACAAGCGTTGCCGACGAAAATGGTTTTTGTTTTCGGTATCAGCAACAATAGCTTTAACAGCAACAACAACAACAACAACATCCGTGTAGCATGTCAGATGGTAAGTTGTTCCCTATATACAAACAATTTGCAGATTTGTTGCCGTTGATTTTATTTTGAAACTGTGCATCAACGAAAACAAGAAATAACGAAATATACAAAAGTTCGCAGTATCGCATGCAAACAATTTTTTCGATACGGTTGCCCGATTGTCGACGCCAAGGCAAATGCAGGGCATGTCTTTAATAATAAAAAACAGACACACGAAAGAATTGTCGTTGATGATTGATTGCAGAGAGTACGGTGAAATTCTCTCAATCGAATTTCGCTACTTAAATTCAACTTTTGCAATGCAAAGTATTAACTAAAACAAATTTTTGTAATTAATTACATCAGTTGTACACAAAAGAAACAAAGAAAAAATACCATACACTTTCGAAAATCAAATGTGTGAAATACCTTTAATGATTCAGGAACGTTATCGACATTAGCGAATTCTTGGATTGCAGGGTGTTTACACTGTGCGGAATGGCTGACGAGCGAGCAGCTCATTTCAGCTCGCGCTCGCTCATGAGCGTGCCAAGCGAAATTTATTCAGCTCGCGCCCATGAGCAGTGAGTAAATCAGATAGCTCGCGCTCGTGAGCTGTGAGCCGAAGAAAAGCTTCAGCCAGCTCGCGCTCGTGAGCTGAGCAACATCGTCCAGCTCACAGCTCAGAGCGTGCGCTGAAGGTACAACTCATGAGCGCTCCTGAGCTGACTGAATAAATATGTATATATTGATACGAAACGAAATGAAGCGAAACGGATTTGGAAGATGGTCTGAGATGGGCGTGGACACTAAAAAGGGGCGTTTTTTACAAAAAAATTACTTTGCGTTAATCGATAGCAAAAATCGCGAAACGTATTTGAAAATGGATCTGAGGTGGGCGTGGATGTTATTATTAAAAGTAATTTCTGTTCGATCATACATAAATGCATTTGAATACTTGACGAATATTATTTTTGGCGATGTTTGGTGTCGCTTGGTACAATAAAAATTGCTTGGTACGAGCCCGTAACACCCTGCTAAACTCCCATTATGCCATAAATCCAAAGTAATTTTTTGGGAAAAAAGCCCCTTCTGCCCCTTTTTAGTGTCCACGGCCACCTAAAACAGTCTTCCAAATTCGTTACGCTTCGTATCAATATATACATATTTATTCAGTCAGCTCACGAGCGCTCGTGAGCTGTAATTTCAGCTCACACTCTGAGCTGTGAGCAAGACGCTCTGGCTGAAGTTTTTCTTCAGCTCCCAGGTCACGAACGCGAGTTATCTGATTTGCTCACTGCTCATGAGCGTAAGCTAAACAAAATTTTGCTTGGCTCGCGCTCGTGAGCTTTGAGCCGATGAAAAACTTCAGTCGGCTCGCCCTCGTGAGCTGAGCAGCTCATGGGCGAGCAATTCCGCACTCTGGGTAGTTATGTCACGTATGACATTTCATGAGAATATTATGTCAACAATTAATTATGTTAACCTGAGCCAAATTCCTGGAAATCGAAGTTACAGACCCAAACAATTCGTGGAATTGCAAGTTATAGACTCAAACAATATTTCAGTTTCAGACCGTAATGACATTCCTGTTTGCCATTCCACCCCCTTTGCTTTGATACTTCAAATTGGTTACAGATTTATAAAATTAAATACTATTTTATGTGCCTTTTGTACAACCTTTCTCCATTTTATCACATCAAGCATTGCTATCGCCATATTGAAAGATCTGGGGAATTTAATTATTATCTATCCATGTGTCTTGGAATATATCCATAATTTCACATTCTTTGTTTTCCATTACTATTTGAACCATGCGTTTTCTCGTATTCATTTCTGTAGTGTGGATCAATTTTTCCGTCACCTTCCTACGTCGCTTGGAAGAGAAATTTGATATTAGTAGGCAGTAGCATAGAGAACATAATTTGCATCACAATTTGTAAAAGCAAATATAAGATGAACAATCCATCATCATTGTTTATATAATATTCATTCATTGTTTATATAATATTAACTTTGGTGAACTACGCAAGCATATACAAAAACCCTATGCGTGAGTTTCGGACGGGTAAGATTTCGACATCAATGCCAATTGATTTGTCAACTTTTTTGGGGGAAAATAGTTTCCTACCTCATTATCTCTGCTCGGAGAGTATACCAGAGGTCTCTGGTGTACACTAGTGCAAACGTAATACCAAATTTTGGGGAAGTGTACATTTTGTGAGCGGTACAAATTTTATCTTTGTGTACAATTTTATTTTCTCACAAGAGCGTATTACGGCCCAGACATAACATCAGACCCTGAATGGCAATCCATTTTATAATTTCTCCAGCTCTGTTTTGATATGCCAACCTATTTACAGATTTAAAAATTATATTATTTTTCAGGTATACGTTTGTGTTTGAGGTGTGTGTGCAAAATATTGCGTACATCTTTTGTGGATATTTTATTTGACGACTACAATATGTGATTTAATTTACCAAGAGCAAATATGGTTATTTCACAAGCATAGGAATATAAAGGACCTAAATTTCATGGAATATTTTAAGAAAATTAATTGCGTTAGTAGAGTACTCAAATCATTTAAACCTATTTTTGGCCACCAGAGGCTACACTAAAGAAAAAAATTATAACAAATAATTTATTTAATGAAATTCTTCACATTACCTTAACGACTCCGCTGCGATTACCGCAGAGCTAAATGTTAATCGCACTTGTCTCCGCCAGTGATCGAACCCGGAATCAGAGATAATGAGATAGGAAACTCTTTTCCCTAAAACAATTGTAAAACGGGATTTTCTCGTTCGCGATTTTGCCGTTTCGGGATTATGTCGCTTCGAGAATTTGTCATTACGGAAATTTTAGAAATCGTCGGGATCTTGTTTGTCTGCCTTTTGATATACCGCAGTCTATGTATTATGCCGAAAAATAGGTCTTCTGAAAATGCTTACATAAAACAGTTGCAATGTCGGAAATTATGAGTATTAGGGTTAATAGCTCGTGTTCCAATAATTGAGAGATTTTTTGAAACAATAAATGTATTGGCCTTATTACACAAACCGAAACTATGCTGGTTTTTTGTTTCCCTTTTGTGTTTGCTGTCATTTTTCTCTTCTTTGAGAGCTTATAGATAAGCAGCAGATAAAATTTCGTTGGGCACGAATAAACAAACGTTATTATGGTGCAATTAGTCTAGACGTAACGTAAGGTGACGTGACGGCCGCATCTACCTTGCTTACCACGATCAATTCAAACGATTAGTCCAGACGTTGACGGACGTTCGAACCTATTGAAATTTGGTTTCGATACGTCAAGTTACGTCCGTATTTCGAGCAGCTATTTCTGCTCTTTATGCTTCCTATATAAAACATATGGAATAGCGCGAAATAGTAACATCATTTCTCTACCATGTATTACAACAAATAAATTCACAACACTGTTACTATGGTGCTTATTCTAAGAGACGAGGAAACTATTTAGCGTTGAACGTTAACGAGTCACGAACGAGGAAAAAGGGTAATCTAAGAGACGAGGTGTTTACCTCGTTTTGCTCTTACGTCTCGTTTATGGTGGCTAATATATTTACAGTGTTGGAAGGTACAAATTTTATAATACTCAATGTGGTGAATACACACAAATTAAAATCTGTTATTTTTTTCACGAAATAGCTAAAATAAACATAGCTACAATATAAAACAGACTGTGCAAGATATTCATATAATAATATTTCAGCTTTCTTCCGTAAATTTTCCTAATTTTCAGTCAAAAGTATGCACCAATTTTATTTATGCGAGCCACTTTCCAACACTGTAAACAAACCTCGTGGTTTCTAACAAGTTGCACAAAAAATTCGCGGTAATTTGCAAATGGATGCGCGGATGATTTGCTCTGCTCTCGCGTTTATTCATTCTATTCCCTGTTCCAGGTTATTTCTGTTACAATATATTAAATACATTTCATGAAATTCATCGAATAAGAATTAAATATTGCTTAAATACTGCTTTCACATGTTTACATGTTTTGCAAAAACAATTAAATTCAAATTAAACTAAATTAAATACATTCATTCTCAAGTCTCTGTTTTCATTAAAAATAGTACAAATAAAAATAAAAATTAAATCTTCCTAAAAATCTTCTAATTTTGTATGGAGACGACAATTCAAAAGCACTCGTCTTTTTTTAGCAGAAAAAACCTACTTTCGCGACTCGACTCGTCTCTTAGATTACCAAAAAGACGAGGAAAAAAGACGTATCAAGCGAGTTGAATAACGACTCGTCTCTTAGATTACCAAAAGACGAGTTTTTTGATTAGCAGCTGTTTTTCAGTGCAAAAATTTGCTCGTCTCGTCTCGACTCGTCTCTTAGAATAAGGGTGTATGTTCTCAATAAAAGTTTTGTTGTTAAAAGTTGTGACAGCTGCACTAATCGTGACTTCGGCCCGTCAACGTACGTACGTTACATTACTTTACGTTACGTCTAGATTAATTGCACCATTAGTGCTTATCAGTACTTTCCAGTCAAAATTTGGATGCCGAGGCTGGGCGCCTCTTGAGTGCCAGTACCGAAACAGCTAGTGAATAAAATGCAAGCAATGAACCTTTCGCTTGGATGTGAGTGAAGCGGCGTTGTAATAATTTATTCAGTAACATTCAGGACGTTGTTTAGAGAGTACGGTGTTTGAGTTGCGCGCAAGCAATTGAATTGCTAATGGAAAACAGATTTTATCTATCTAAGTTTTGCATACATAAAAAATTCCGATCGTCTTCTCAAAGCCAGCGTCGCAGTCTCCATTCGTTTCGTTTCGTGTAATAAGGCCATACATTTTCATGAAGGAAGGCAAACAACAGCTGTTTCCTCAGTAGAACTATCTACTGATGTAATAATTTAGCTCTAATTTATGATTATTGAAATAAACTGGCCCACTATAGTATCCAGCAATTATAATTTCGGTTCCTCATGAATCGTGAAGTTGTTGAAAACATTTTGGGAGTTATCAGGACTTCCACTGACAAGAAAGTTGTGGCAAAGGGTCTGTTAAAACTTCGTACAGACTTGGTAAAAGATCGGGATGGCATAGTACTCTTCCGAGAGGCTGGAGGCATAACTCCTGTTATAAGATTTTTAAATAAACCACATGAAAACATTTTAGAAATTGCCTTAAGCATTTTAGGAAACTGTTGCACAGATGACTTGTCCTGCAAAGAGGTAACATTATTTACCTTTTTATAAGAAATTTTAAAAAAGGTTGATTGCTTTTCAGGCTCTCGACTGTAAAGTGTGGTTGCCGCTTGCATCTATTCTGAAGTCAATTCCAAACCCCGTAATTCAATGCCGAGCATGTCGATTACTTGGAAATTTAGCGAAGTTTGACTGCCAGCAATTGCTTGAGACACATTGTCCGGTAATCGCACAATCCGTATGTCAAATAATCGAGGAAGCTAGTAGTGTGCAGACTCGTATGATTGCTTTTCGGGCCTGTCGATTTATGCTCGCCAATGCACAATTCCTTAAGAATTTTCTACAAGCTAATGGTTTCGTAATTATTTTGCGTATACTGGCGTCTGTCATGAAGAATGAAGATCAAGAGGAGTTACTACGCGATTTAAATGCACCTCAGCCGGTGTTAGGTCTTAAGCAGAACCAACATCGTGAGAAGTATTTTGAAGAAGTTGCCCGAAATCTTGAGGGAGTGCGAAGTGACATCTTTGATCACGAAGTCCTAAAGAATTTTGCTCGACGCTCTCATGCCTATGCCATGCCAAGAGAGCGTGAAGCATTGGATTTGGTTTCTGAGATATTAAAATGTTTGCTAGTCATGTCCGAGTTACAAATGAGTTCAGCCACTTGGCAGGTTAGTTTTTCCATAATGGGTGCAATGGTTTCTATTTTAACTAGTTTATTATTCAAAACTATCGAAGTCACTGAATCGTCATAACTGCAGCTTTGGAGCCATTGTTTATTTTGCAACGGAAGAGAATATTCATCGCAGCATTTCCTTGAAAATTTTATCGAATTTTAGCAAGAGCTATGGTGCATTCTTAATGCTTAGCTCAGTAGACGCTATTGTAGCAGCTTGTGAATTGTTAGTTCGTGAGAACTTAAAGAAACCGCTTTCGGAGAGTGAGACACGACATTGCATTAATATAATTTGCATGTTGTCTACGGATGCGTGCAATCGTTCCAAAATACGTCGAAGTGGTGCCCTCCGCAAACTAATTGCCATGATCCGTGATGGACATTCAGACACGAATACAGCCTTAGTGAGCGCTTTAAAATGGAAGGTTTATAAAATTTAATTATTTGTTTTGTTATTTTCATAGATTCTTTATCTTTTAAATAACTTCCAATATGACAACATGAGCATGGATTTAATGTTACGCGAAGGCCTTATTCCGGTTCTGATCAATGAGCTAGAATCATATTTAACTGGCGATGATGATTACCATAAAAAGAAACGAGAAGAAAAACAACAAGCAGCAAAAAAGCGGAAGATTATGGAAAAATCGACGAAAACAGCTTGCAAGGTTTCATAACGTTAAAGGCCAAATATCTTTCACTAAGCGCGCCACTAATTATTCTAACATTTTCAGTTTGCCAAAATATCTAATGAGGATCATATGTTTGACTATGATTCTCCCAGCAGTTCACCGCGTTCCTTTGCTTCCGCCTCGAGTCCTTGCAGTTCACGCTGTATGTCTCCATTTGGCAGCAATTTGTCAAAACAAGCCAATGACGGTTGTTCCTCTCGAAAATAGTTTCGTTTAAATTTTGCTAAATTCTATTCTTAGACGCCGTTTCAGATTCGGAGACTTATTCCCCTGTTTGTAGTGACGACGATGGTGATGAAGACGACACTAATCCTTATTCAAGGACTTCCAATGCCACCTCAAGTCAGGTCTTACAAACTGGAAGTACCGAAACATGCAATGGGGATATAATGAAATTGCTTGATATAGCTTGCCGTTCTGAGACAATTGAAGAGAATATATTGGATAAGGAGGATGATGATGAAGCCAGTCAAGGTAGTATGAGATGCGTATTCGTAGCAATTCACTACTAATAACTTCTTGTGGTTTTAGACATTCCTACTGTTCGGCTACCAAATCTTGGGAATTTGCCACGCAGTACCATTGATATTATCGAGAATCTCCTGTTTCGTGCCACTCTACTCGTGAATAAACGAGGCGAATTGGGAAAGTCTGAGACCTTGCTGACTTTGATAAAAGCTATTAATATCTTCGGTGCAAATAACAATTTCAGCGGCTCGCTAACAAACATTCTCTTGTATATATCATAAGTTAGTTAATCGTGTAATTATTTTCTAATTCTTCTGTCCTTTAGAGAAAGCCAGTTCTTTGCACAAATCATCAGACAAGGTATCGTTCATAAAATATACCAAATGACTAAAACAGAAGAGGTAGGCATATCCGTTTGCATTTATTTTTTTGTTACATCAACGTTATTTTGCTTCTGAAGACGCGTCGAGATGCTTTCGGCTTTCTGGAAACACTTACATGCGTGGGTGAATCTAATTATGGGAAGGCTGAGCTCGCTTGTTTTCTCAGAAGTGACGATGAACCCTCACAGAAACGCGCTGCAATAGCCATAGCTTACATCATTAAAAACCAACGTATCCTTTATCAATTCCTCAATGATGGCAACGCACTGACAGTTCTTCTGAACGTTATACTCAGCAACAAACCTGATGAATATACTGCCGAGGCTGTGGATGCGTTGACATCGATGTCGAGACAAACTTTGGGCATCACCGTGCCGAGAATTAGTGTTGACCAAAAATGTAATGAATTCAGTGAAGAAGAGTTTCCAAAAGAAAATTCAAATTTTGTATGCGATATGCGTTTTGTGGTGCACGATCAATACGAAGCCGCTTCAGCGCCTGTGTCTGTTGCATTTAATAAGCAACTGCTTTGTGAGAGCAGCGAGGTCTTCAATACGATGTTGAATAGTAATTTTCGTGAGGGTAACGAAAGCGAAATACACCTTAAGACGTACACCGTTAGTGGTTTGAGATATTTTTTGAATCTGGTTTTGCGAGCTTCAAAACAATTGAAAGCAAACCTTCCACCCGCCAAGAGACATTATGCTCTTTTAGAAGCATTCGAGATGTCACGCATTTATATTATGCCCGATATGGAAAGTCAACTTCTTCAGATATTAATTGGTTTATTAGATGAAAGTAACTGCAAATGTGTTTTGGAATGGTCCATGAAGAATTATCACTCCGAATTGACCGAAGTAACCATCAATTACTATTTATGCTCCACATTGGCGACTGATGCCAAGGTGGAGCTTTTTCGTGCTGCAGATTACTCAACATATTCTACAGAATGGCTTCAAATGTTATTTGAAGCAGTTTTTGTGCGCTGCCGCAACGGTTTTTAATTATAATTTGCGTTAATTTTCACGAATTAAAAAATAAAAAATACATTATTAATTTCCCTTCTAATGGATGGAATGAGACCGTTAGTTATTTAAGTTTGCTTGGTATTGCTTTAATGTAGGTATTATGGAAACCTATTTAGTTTTTTATAATGTTCTAAATTTATTTACTTTTGTTGTAAG
>OZ016501.1:38825348-38890348 GCA_963966595.1 Physocephala rufipes
GAGTGTGTCGGGTATCCTGGCAATCCTGGCAAAATCGGATTTGCTGGCAAATCGGAAATGAATTCCGATCCGGATTTAACAAAATGTTCTGCAGTCCGATCGGAAACGAAAGATAGCACTCGGATTCGAACATATGTTCGAAAATTATAACTTTCTGAGCACGCTCTTTGGCATAGTAAGTGCGAATCTACATCGGGGTCGGGAAACCCTTGAGCGCTAAAAAATTGCTGTAGTTTTGCCAGCAAAATAAATGGTCACCACAGCAAAAGAATGCTGTGCCGTTTTATTGCCGGCAAAACAACTACAATTTTGACGCTTGCGGGTATTTCAGTATTTGTATACTCGGGAGTGCTGTATGTTTCTCCGTAAATTCGAGTAGATATTTGTTCTGCTATGCATTCTTGTTTTCTACGGAAAAATTAAACGAAATTTATTTAATTATAATTAAGAATTACACGATTATGAATTGTAAACATAAATAATAAATTTTATTTAAATTAATTATTTCTTTAATGAATTTATTTATTTAATTTTTTTAATTTATTTAATTTTAAATTTTTTTTCAATTTTAAATTCACAAAAACTTCCTTTCTCCACAGAATACTTTTACAATCCTCAAATCCGCATCTAAAAAGTTCGACAGATTTATTCCGGTAAAAATACCTGATCAATAGGAATTCAGAACACCTCAAATCCGATAAAAATCTCATATCGGTTTCGAAATCGAGCATCGGATTTCAGAACATCTCCGACATAAATGTCATCGGAAACAAACCCGATTCCGATTTCAGAACATACCCGTGTAACTTTGATGAGAAGTTTTTGTAAGAATGATGTTTCCACTGAAAAAGGTGAGATAATTGAGTCTGTAACATTTTCATTTGAGAAATTACTCACTTTAAATGCCAAAATTTCCCATATAAGAAGTTTTGAGTCAGAAACGAACAAAAGTGCAAAAAGGTGCATATTAACCTCATAACTAATTGTTTTATAGCAAATCTCTCAACCTTTCCCATTAGCAGAAGTTTTCATTGATCATTATGCCAAATTGATTACTGCACTGCAGGAAACCGTTAAAGAATTCACCAGGCAGTGAATATGGTTATTTGACCGAAGCCACTTCTGTATGGTTGCCCGACTGGAGAAGTTCAATAGGGTGAAACTCTAGCAAACGAAGGTGCCTAAGCAAAAAGCCAATAAACAATTGTAAACATATTGTTAACATCTATGTATTACATTTAGTTAAAGTTATAATAACACAAGTAAAAAGTTTTTAAAAATTTCAATTTTCTTACCTAAGGCTGCAGACTCAGTCATGCTTCCAGAAGTGAGAAACGGTGGAATTTTTTGTTCCACTTTATCTCACAGAACATGGACACAGAAGTCGAATTTTCAGGCCACAGAGTTGCGCACAACATATTTAAAACAGATCCAAGGAGAATTAAAACGATAAAAAAATTTCCAATACCGACATCACTACGACTGCTAAGAAGCGAATTTTTCGGGAATGACTGAATATTACGGAAGATGCATAAAGAACTACGCAACTATAACGAGATCCCTGACAAAATTCCCGTCAGGTGCAAATGGAAAAATTTATCAAAACATGTCAAAAAACATTATTATCAAATTGAACGAATAGGCAACATCAACCTGCAGCAAACTGAATGAGTTCCCAATAAATCAATTGGAAATGAATTTTGTCAAATTCGTTTACGCTAAAAACATTCCAATAGATGTTATATGTAGGAGAGACCAAGCTCATATCGTTGAACAAATTCATACAAGGGAACATAGAAAGCTTTAAGGAAAATTTAAAACAAATACACACACAATACTAATGGCCGGAAATGCAGACACAGTTAAAATAATATTCAAAGCAGAATTTATGAAAAAATTATAACAGATCATATAACATTAGAACATAAGTATAATATTAAAGCCTTAGAGTCATGTCTATTTTTACAGAAATTGATAATTTCAATAATACTAATAACAATACAAGTAACCGATGTAAACATTATTGACTACACAGAAGAAAACTACATTCTGAAACGGCAACGCAGTATTGTACAACAATTGTGGGGAGCTATTTCATATTACTAACTTTTAACCATTACGAATACATAACGGCAAATACAGAAGAAAGCGACGCATTTGCAGTAGAAGGAAAATATCAAATCGACTTAATTCAATTACTACTCGGTCAATTACAGCAAGCTAACAAAATCCCAAAACTAGGAATCAATGAATTAGGTACACTATATAAATTGTTAACAGGAATTTCCCCGACCACGATGACTTTTTGCTAACCACTTTTTACCAGAGATAATATCTCTGCTTATATTATCTCTACTTTTTACTTAACTTACTTTAACTGGCCACGGTTACTGGCAGAAAAATTGGAAGACAACAAACAATAACAGTTTGATATCAACTCAGACATTTTGAATGTCACAAAAGAAATGACAAGCCTTATTAACAATATTCCTGGTAGCTAACATAAAAATATAATGACTAGTTGTAGAAATAGATTAATAGTGACTGAATTACAAATCTTGATCCATACAATATCTCTAGCAAAAACAAGGAGTCTGAACTCTGTAATTATAATAATTATAATAATTATAAATTAAAAAGATGTAAAAGAGGCTATAGGACACGAGCATGAAGCGGTTGCAATCGCGGAGCTTTTGAATGTATCAAAATTTATAATATTACCAAACGACGATTTAATTGTGGTTACCATTAAGTATCTCATATTATAAAGCACATTAAGTTATGCGAGGCACGAGCCACTAACCGAAAAGACAGAAAGTTGTCAATAGTAAGAAGATTTCTCATTGTAGTAAAATATACGAAATTGTTAAACAGAAAACAGAACTAGCAAATAAATTTCCTGAACTTGTTTGTCAAATATATTAACCAATAACGATGCACAATGCACAAGGTGAAAGAAGAAAATGAAGATCTACAAATTATAAAAGATGATGCAATTTTACTATCAGGAAATCATATTGTAAAAGAAATATTTAAACTCGTCGGTATGTAGTTAACAAAAATGAAACAATAATTGATAACAAAAGATACATCAAGCCATCAAAGATTATTTCGGACTATATAAAAAACAAAGAATTAGACATATTTTCAGTAAAAGAATATTTACAGACTAAAGATAACAACAGAAATGTAAATAAAGGATAGTAAAATAAGTCAGGCAAACGGTTATGTTACAAATAATAGCTATTTTTGGAATATTATTAATCTGATTGTAATTGCAATAATAACAATAATTTTAAAATTTGTTATCAAAATTGTAAAGAAACGAGGAAAAGGAATTAAAGAAAAAAAATAATCAAGTGAATTCCGATGCAATATATGATGAAATTAACCTACTAATAAATGAGCATAAACGAGCATAAACGTTTCTCTTAAAAGAGCAACTCTTCCCATCCGAAATCCTCCGAAGGAACATAATGAATAGGTTGCAATCACTAAACAATGAGATATTGAGAAACACCATTTTAATGTGAACACAAAATTGAACGTGGAATAAAATGGAAATATGTTGGTATTTTTTCACCACTTTATTTTATGAAATGAAAATTTAATCAGATATAATAGCAGGATATATGTTGGCACTTGGGCCTAAGATTATGACATGCTTATAGTACATTTACACCGACCCAAAACCGCGCACCAATGCAAAATTGATGACTTCAACAAATGTCATAACTTATTCCGCTGGCATTTCGTTTCGGGCCAATGATCCTATAAAAACCAAAATTAATATACCTATATGTCATAAATAGAAGACGCATAAGGAATGCACCAGTGGAGAAAATAACAAGATCTCTTGTTAGTAATAATCATTTTTGGAAAAAACTGGATTTTTTTAGAAATCTTCACATTTTTAATTTTATTTTTAGTATTTCTTTTTCTTTATTCTTTTCACTGCGAAATGCGTATTTAATCTAAACAAATGTGTTAAGAATATATCCCTAGCTTTTAAGAAAGAATATATCCCTAGCTTTCTGCACATATTTCATTGAAATCGATGCAGAAAACTTGAAGACACCTTATTTTAATTTTTTTAACGGTTAAGGAACTATTGCGAATTTTACTACCATTTTTGTACTTTTTTACTTTTTTAATTACTTTAGTACGTTAATTTTAGTACGTTTTATTAATTCTTAATTCTGAATTCTTTTTCTAAATACAATATGTAACTAGTACATGCAGATCATTGGTTTCTTTACAGAGAAAAACCAACTTTAAATTGTCAGCGAACTACGTTTTGCAATTAATTGTTTGTACACTTTTTCAAGAAAATCTTCTCCTACTTCGCTATTCTGAAACAGAAAAATTTATGAAAAAATGTTGATGAAAGATTAAATAATCTAGTTTTTCATTTTAGGTATAACTGCATGCACTAATTATATAATTTATTTAGAATAAAATTATTTTAAGAAAGGAAAACGTACTAAAATGGTTTTTTCGTTTATTTCGAAAACGTAACATTTCTATATCAAGGCATTTTACATGAATTATTGTTACTTATATGTGCTTTCTGACGGTATTAATTTCCTGAATATATGGTTATTTGCTTATTTGGTTATTTTTCAAACCCCAAAGGGCTCCAGCCCCTCCCTCAACAGATAGCGGCTATCCAATTTGTGCTTTTTAAGATTAGGGAAGGAGTGCAGCAACAAAAAAAGACACAAAAAAGACAAAACGTTCTCAATCTTGTCATGTCATAAAGTTAAGGTACTGCGGAAGTAGTGTTGAAAAAGACAGTTTCTCGATAGTAGTGTTTATTTGCAAAATTTGTTTTCTCCTGAACCTTGGTATAGATTTTGACGAAAAAGATACACGTGGAGAGCATGAGAATTCTTTCTTAGTATCTGTATGGGTTCATTATATATTTTACAGAGAAGTTTTGAACAGGTACACTTTAGAGGCCGATTTTGTTGTTTTTTACCGTTACATTTTACCGTTATTCTCCGAAATAGGTTTTTTCCGAGAATTGGGCAATAGTTTGGATTTGGGAGCGGTTGAAGATCACGAAAAAACATCCAACGTGTATTATTCCTTAAGTATAGGCCCTATATTAACAATATTGTCTACAATATAGTTACAATATTGTCTTAAAAAATTTTATATATAAAATTTTATATAATATAAACTGAACTGTAGTATAAAAAGAGCTGTAAGATTTTTTGCTATTTGTTTAGTGTTGTCCTAAACCAACAACGGTTTTCCTGAAAATGGGTACCCTTTTCTTGAAAATTAAGGTACCCAAAAAAGGCAAGTGCATATTATTAACGAGTGCTATATTACTTTTAAAATATTGTATAACATGTCATAGTTTCAAATATTATGAGTTTTTAATTAAATCGCGCGATCTTTCGAAAAAAATGTTCATTTCCAATTCGTACTGAAACGTGTAGAAAGATCATTAATAGTCCTTTATAATTGTGCTTTTAAATTATCGTGGCCTTTCTAACGGTACCCTACTTTTGTAAATATCTTTACAAACTTAGAATATACAGGCTTTTTAAATTTTCAAAAGTTTGACATTTAAATGCCCATTACAGCTAAACGACATACCGCGCCCTCAAAATTTTATAAAAGTTAATTCAAAGGGGAAATGCGGAGGTGTAGGTAAGGTTTAAGGGTCCAAAAATCTTACCTATACCAAAATTTTTGAATACAAAAAAGGTTTTTAAATGTAAATGTAAAATTTTTATGAAAAACGTTTATTTTTCAAGAAAATGGTACATTTCCGTTTCTAGTACTCCTTTTTGCGTTTATTATTTTTTTCTGTAAAATGCGTAATCAACCTAACTACTTATGTATAAATACTTCCTTGCAGCACACGATTTAGTAATACATTAATAAACAACAATAATAAAGTCAATAATTATCTAGCGCAGTATACTAAAGGTTCGTAATGGCAATTTTTTCCATCAACTTTCAGAAAAGGTAATAATCTTCAGCTATCAAAAATCTGTCTTGTAAATATTTTATTGCTTGCATAAAATATGTCCATATATGGCGGACTTCGGCCGCGGAAAGGATCCCGCAAATATAATTGTAGGCTTAAAACTTTACATTTTTCAACCTTAAAAATATGTATCTCATAAATGTATCGTTTTCAATATCTTTCATTTTTGTCTGAAAATTTTCATTCAATTTTTAATATTCATATCAATTTGTTGGAATATCAATTTCCTGTTTTTAATGAATAAATTTTTATAAAATATAAAATCGTGTAAATTGAAGTTTATTACGCGGGTTATATAACCTCTACAATAATATTGTTTGCATAGAAATTATCCATATATAGCGACCATCGGCCGAGGCAATAATCACAATCCTCAACACGTAGAATACTCTCCCAAATATAACATTGTTAGCATACAAATATTCCCACATGGCGGACTTCGGCCTCGACAAAAATTAGAACCCCCAGTACGTAGAATAGTCCCACAAATATAATACTGACTGCATAAGTATCCAGATTTGGCGACCTTCGGCCTCGGCAAGGATCACAACACACAGCCCGTAGAACACCCTCGTAAATATATTTTTTGCATAAAACCCTTTAGTGCTTTTTAATGATAATAATGAAAATTACTGTAACGACCACGCGTTTTAGACACGAAAAATTGATGTGAAGAGAAAGAAAGTATGTTTGAACGCAACCATTATTGCATAAATAACGATTTGGAAAATTAACGAAATTGGAAGGTATTAAACTTCAAACATAGGACGCTATCATGGCAATCTACAAATTTTGAAAAAGAATTTTCTCAAAAATTTATCAATCAATTTTCATGAAAAAATTACGATAGATTAAATTAAAATTATGAAGGAAAAAATTACGAATGCTAGGAATTGATTAGGCTATACATTATTTAGATAAAAATATTGATGAACAGAAATGAAAAAAAAATTAAAAATAAAGTTTAGGTTTTCTCGAAAAGTTGAAATTTTTGGGTAAAATACAATTATAATTATAATTGTTTATAACGTTATATATTTTACAATATATCGCTGTTTGGTTTATGAGATATAGGCATTTTTTAAATTTGGCTTTATTACCTTTTATTAAAGTAATAATTTCCAGGCTGAACGTGAGCGAGAATTTCTTTTGTTTTTAAGGATAATTCTTACATATCACACCCGCTGTTGCGTAAATATTGTTGAAGATTTCGTGTGGAGGTTAACTTAAGCTAAAAATTCGTTGTACAATACTCACTCTACTACGCACACAACCCGAAAAGCACTGCTTTCCTCTATTTTGATAAAGTATCCTTCCCTCCTACTTCATTTACTCCGCAATTAAGTTATATTAAAACACTCCTAAATTTAAAGGCGAACAATAAAAATCTACAAATTAAAAAAGAACAAATGCAAATTAATAAAAATCATTCACAATTCCTTTCTCTTGATCCTTATCAAAATAAAATTTGGTTGCCAAAAAGACCTTTAAATATTTTTTGTATTATTCTGTGGCGTTTGTTATGATCAATTTTAATTGTCGTGAGAAGTCATTAAATCACTCACAGATGGTCGGAGTGTCTAAACAACAGAGATAATTATCTCCACTAAACAATGTAGGCAAAACTCTAGACGCGACAAGATCCGTATATACACAACCGTGATCTTTGTTGTGTTTTAAAAAAATAACGCGACAATCCGTACTGCCGTCGAAAATTATTTTTTGACTTTGGAAATGGTTCCGTTCGCTACGCCCAACAAGATAGCCCTGCTCCCAATGTTTGAATAACACAATGTTTGCCCGACAGACACAACGGAACGATTTCAAATTTCGTATCTGTAGACTCCTGAATGTTGCATAATTTCTTAGGAGGGGAAATTAAATTAGTTATATTCTCGATTGTAAATAATCTTGTTTAACTCTTATAGGGCGCTCCCCGAAGGCTGGTTTGGTTTAGATTTTCCAACACGATAAGCTCTCGAGAGCTTCCTAACATAAAGCAGAGATATTGCCCAGAGATAATGAGATAGGAAACTCTTTTCCCCAAAAAAATTGTGACAAATCAACGCCAATATTTTACATATTGATATTTTACATATTGACTGATACTACAAAACTTTTGCATATGGGTACGTAATTCACCAGAATTATGTCACGTATGACATTACATGCTAATATTATGTAAACAACAGAGTTAACGAGATAGGAAACTTCTCTAACTACAACTCTGATTTAAGGAAGGTTTGTGAGTTTAAGACCCTGACTCATTATTTCTTCCCTGGAAATTTTATGTTTAATGGTCGGATTATAATTGCCTTTGCACAAACTTGGCTGAGCAGGAGAAATTTGTAAAAAAGGGGAAATGAGATAACCGAACACTGTTTCGTGTTTGTTTATCAATTTTTCGAGCGTTTCCACTATCATGAATCAAATACCTATGTTTGGATATTATGAAATTATTTTGGGTACATTGGTGCAATATTGGTACACATTTACTCATATAACGCACTTTATTTCCCCGTTACCATACTTGTTTTTATAACCAATAAAAGTATTATTTTATATTTTCCAATAAAATATAAAACCAATAAAAGTATTGTATTACATTCTCCAAGTATTTAATGGTCAATTCGTTGCATCAAAAACATTACACATTAAGGGCCTTATTACGCAAAAAGTAACGATTGAGGAAACAGCGACGCTGGCTTTGACGTAAAGCTCCAAATTTTTGTAGTATGCAAAACATTAGTCAGCTTCCTTAGATAAATTCTTTGTTTTGTATTTCGTATTAAGGCCCTAAATTTATGCTGGTATTATATACTATGTAGACTTCTTTTCTTCCATCCATAAGTTGAACATATTTTGTTAATAGACCTAATAATTTGATCCCGTTTCATAAATTAAATATTGATACGGAAAATGGTAAAACGCACCCGAACGTTCTACCCTTCACGATAATGCGAAACTGACACATGTGTCATTTCACGATAATCATCATTCACACTACACAACCATTACACATGTTTGACATGACTCATACGTTTCACAATAATCACACCATACAACACAGCCACACTAAGAAATGTCAAGCACATTCCAGACCCTTCCTTTATCGCTAGAGCTGGGTATAAATACGACGGCTGCTGACAGCTGTCAATCAATTCGTGTCTGACTACTGAGGTGAACACATCACGCAAGTGCAAGTTACAAAGTGAAAGTACAGAATTGTAAAGTAAATAGTTGCAAGTAAAAGTGGTTAAATAAAGCTGACAAATAAATTTAGATTAAACACAACAGCTAAATAAAGTGTTTATTGGATTATTCACAATCCAGTGATCGAACTTGAAATATTCAGAGTAGAATTTTCAAATAACGTAACAATTGGTGTCAGAAGTCGGATTGCTGAATAATCCTGTACCATGGTGAGGTTTGCAGAATTAAAAATTTCTCAACTAAGAGAAGAGCTGGAAGCTCGTGTACTGCCTGTGACAGGTAACAAGGCGGAGCTGCAATTGAGACTGTGTGCATCATTGGAAAAAGATGGCATCGATGTAGATGGCTATGAATTCGGTTACGATGATGCCGGAGCGTCATCAAAGGTTGAAGAACAACTGCCAGAACCACAGCAAGCTCAAGGTTTCGATATGAACATGCTCCCTGCGGCAATGACGCAGGAGCTGGCAAAGAACACACAACAATTGCAGCAGCAGCCGGCAAATAATACTTCAGAGCTGCAAACCCAACTGTCACGGATAGAGGTTAACTCTGCTCAGCTGCAAGCAAGACAGGATAAAATGGAAGAGCAACTACAACAGCTGGAGACAAAAGTGTTGCGTCTTGACAGAGAAATGGCATCCAGCGGGCCAGTCACAACAGTCAGTTCAACGAAGTTGAAGGCTCCAACCTTTGATGGAACCATACCGTTGAAATTTTTCAAAATGAAGTTCGAAACCACTGCACAAGCCAATCATTGGAGTATGGCCGATAAAGTGGCAGCCTTAGTGGTATCTACCAAAGGATCTGCCACAGAAGTTCTACAAACTGTTTCTGATGATGAAAAGGGAAACTATGATGCAATAATGGCTGCCCTCGAACGTCGATATAGCAGTGACCACAAGAGGAAAGTTTTCCGTATGGAATTGCTGAACAGATATCAGAAAGCGAGCGAGTCGCTGCAAGAATATGCAACTGATATAGAGCGCCTTGCTCATTTAGCATATGCAGATTCGCCGGCAGAAGTCATAGAAACGTTTAAGATCGAAGCATTCGTCCGAGGAATAAGAGATGTGGACACTAAACGCGCAGCAAACATCGATACAAAGAAAACGTTTGCTGAAACAGTATCGTATGCCCTGACGCAAGAAACAGCGAGTCTCATCAGTAAACCAACATATAGCGTTCACAGAGTAGAGCTTGACCAAAACCAGAACATGGAAAAATTAATTCAGACGATGATTGCAGAATTCCGCAAAGCTTCCGGAAGTAAATGTTACAATTGTGGTAAGGCAGGTCATTTTGCAAGAGAGTGCAAATCATCTCGCCAAGTTGGAAACGGAAGACAGATAGGCGGGGGAAATGGAAGTGGCGCTGCAAAACAAGACAAACCGTTAAACTACAACGGGCCAGCCGTAAGGGGCGTAAGCTGGTCCCGCCTACCGACTGCCCCACCGTCTCCGTTTCACAAATACATCGAAACAACAACAGCCTTACGGTAAACGGAACTGTGAATGGACAAATATTCGTTTTAACAATGGATACAGGCGCAACACATTCCATTATTAGGTCAGATCTTGCGGGAAATAACATAGAGCCATTGATTGGTTACAAATTGCATACGGCTACAGGAGAGGAGGCAAGAATTCATGGTAAAATGGAGTGTACCGTACAATTGGGAACACTTGAAGTGCGACATACCTTTTTAGGGGCTTCAATAGTGGACGAAGTAATCATCGGTGTCGACTTCATGCTAGCCCGCGGAATTATTCTTAATTTGAAAGAAAAATTGCTGACATACCAGAATATGGAAATACCATTGAATGCTGGCTATCAACACCTTCAAATAAGAAATGTGAGTATAAGTCATCAACAGCAGATTCCAGCCAAATCCGAAGCAATTTTATGGGCACGTGTGGATGGGGATTGTGGAAATGGCAATCTATGGGTAGTAGAAAGGGCAGAAACATCATCGGATATAGTCGTTGGACGAACGCTAGTAAAAATGAACAATAATGGGTGCATTCCAATACGTGCGGTAAATGGACTCACAAGACCAATCACTCTCCAGCCAAGAGTGGTAATATGAAAATGGCAAGCAGTGGAAGCTGTATTCAATTGCGAAAACATTCCTCAGACGTCTAAAAACAATGTCTATGAAGAAAGAAGAAAAATCGCCAACACCATGAACAACTGGTTGAATGAGTTGAATGGTTCAGAAAGACGAAAAGCAAAGCTCCTATTGGAAAAATATAGGTCCATATTTGCCAGTGACGACAACAAATTTGGAAGGACTGCTGTGGTACAACACCGAATAGACACAGGCGATGCAAGACCAATTCGCCAAGCTCAACGAAGAGTTCCACTGGCAAAACGAGAAGGGGCAGCCCGGATAATAAAAGAGATGCACCGGGATGAAGTAACTGAACCATCGACGAGTCCATGGAGCTCACCAGTCGTGTTGGTTAAAAAGAAAGATGGGAGTACACGATTTTGCGTGGATTATCGAAAGCTGAACGACGTCACCAAAAAGAACAGTTACCCGCTGCCGCGAATAGATGACACGTTGGACACATTATCTGGTGCGAAATGGTTTTCGACATTGGATCTGCAAAGCGGATACTGGCAAGTAGAAATTGAGAAACCTGATCGTGAGAAAACTGCCTTCAGCATTGGAGATAGACTGTGGCAATTTTCGGTAATGCCATTTGGGTTGTGCAATGCGCCAGCAACTTTTGAGCGATTGATGGAACACGTTTTAAAAGGACTTTACTGGAAGACGTGTCTGGTGTATCTCGATCACATCATTGTCATGGGTAAGAATTTCGAGGATCACCTTAAAAATCTGGAAGAGGTTTTTAGTCGAATTTCATCTGCCACTCTACGGTTAAACCCGAAGAAATGCGTCCTATTTAAAAGAGAAGTGAAATATCTGGGCCACAAAATTGATGAAGACAAAATATGATCAAGACAAATGAAGACAAAATAAGGATGAAGACAAAATAAAATCAATAAAAGAATGGCCTCGTCCTAGAAATGTCCATGAAGTTCGTAGTTTCCTAGGCCTGTGGACTTATTATCGATGCTTTGTACCTGGATTTGCCAACATCGCCTGCAGCTTGCATAACCTCACAAAGAAGAATTGCAAATTTGAATGGAAAAAAAGAAGAAAATGCTCTCCAGCAATTAAAAGAATTGCTTTGCACAGAACCAATGTTGGCGTATCCAGTTCCTGGCGAAAAATTCATCTTGGACACAGATGCTAGCGCTTACGGAATAGGAGGTGTACTATCACAAATAGTTAATGGTCAAGAAAAAGTAATTGGGTATTACAGTCGAGTACTTGGAAAACCAGAAAGGAACTATTGTGTGACCAGACGAGAGCTATTAGCAGTGGTGGAATGCGTCAAACACTTCCACAAATACCTGTATGGGCAGAATTTTCTACTGAGAACAGATCACGCAGCGCTCAGGTGGCTTTTACAATTTAAAAATCCAGAAGGACAGATTGCGCGCTGGATAGAAAGACTGCAAAACTACGACTTCGAAATACAACACCGGAAAGGAGGGTTGCATGGCAACGCCGACGCGCTATCTCGCCGACCATGTCCATTGGAATGCAAACAATGTTGCAAGGCAGAAAGATGTGAAGGCGTAGTTGACGTCCGACTAACCAACCTGCAACCTGAAGAAAAGTGGGAATTTGCTGCCATAAGAGATTGCCAACTGAAAGACAATGATTTAACCAGGGTCATGAGCGCTATCGAAATGAACCAAAGACCAACTAAAGAAGAAATGGCTTCGGGAAGCCCATTAGAAAAGGCATATTGGATGCAGTGGAATAGCTTAAAGCTGATAAATGGAGTACTGCATCGTACATGGGAAAGCAAGGATGGAAAATACACGCGCAATTTGATCGTCGTGCCTAAGTCCAGTAGGCATGTTCTGTAACTTTGGCGAAATCTTTTCGCCATATAAATAGTGAAACAAAAAATTCCACCGTTTCTCACTTGTGGAAAATGAAGTGTTTCTGTAATTTTTAGTGAAAAGATTGACATTTCGTTCAACGTTTTCATTGGATTATTTGTTTACATCGTGAGTGAAACACAATTTGATTTGAAATTTTTACTTTCAAATTTAAATTTATTTAAATTTCTAATCTGTGTCAATAATTTCTCAATAAAACAAAAAAAAATATATATCATTTTTTAATATTATTTAAAAAGAAAATGTATAGCATAATTGTGGAAGCAGAACGGTATGACCGCCGCAACAATTTAAGGTATTGCAGGAGAAGATTGCGCGATGCAAATAATCTGTTCGAAATACCGGAAGAACGGTTCAAAGAATTGTACCGTATGACCAAAGATTCAGCTAAAAATCTTTTTAATGAACTTGGTCCATATATGAAGAAAGGAACAAGGAAAACTTTTATTCCACCTCAAATACGTATGTGTGTTGCCTTGCACTTTTTTGCTACGGGTTCCTTTCAACGGGATATTGGGCAGGATTTTTTAGTTTCGGTTAGTCGAACCATCGTAAGCCGATCTGTTCTAGAAGTGGCAAATATTGTAGAACAAAAATTGATGACAAAATGGATTCGGTTTCCTGCTGTTGATGAATACGATGGAAAAAAGCAAAGGTAACTGTATATACAAGTAATAGTATTAACTTTAGACTGCCCGAAACTTAACCCTAATACCCTGAAATAATGATTAAACTTTTAGATTTTATGAAGAAACTGGATTTCCAGGTACAATCGGCGCCATTGATTGCACCCATATACGCATTAAAAGGCCCGATGCAGATGTTGAAAAATGTTACCTCAACCGAAAAGGATACCACTCCAAAAATGTTCAATTGGTATAATAGCGTAATTGTATAAATTGTCATAGCGTATAAATAATGAAAAAGTTTTACTTGCAGATTTGTGACTTTAACTTGAAAATTTTAGCAGGGTACCCAAGATTTGCCGGAGCGACACACGATGCGTATATATGGGAGACCTCTGCTATCAATGCACTGTTGGAAAGGAGATTTGAAGCCGACAGTACAAATCAGGCTTGGTTGCTAGGTGTGTATAAAAAGTGTTTTGTCTACACCGAAGTTGTATGATCTTAAACTTCTTCCAAATTTTAAGGTGATTCCGGATACCCTTTACGGCCGTGGATAATCACACCATATCGGAGTCCATCAGACGACCAGCAACGACAATTTAATTTTGTCCATGCAAAAGCAAGAAATTGCGTAGAACGTTTAAATGGAGTGTTAAAGTCGGTTTTTCGGTGTTTGCACGTTGGGCTCCATACTACCCCTCAAAAAGCTGGCAAAATAATAAACGCGTGCACAGAACTGAATAATTTTAGACTGGCTCACGGTATTAGCAGCGAAAACTGTTATATTGTGGAGGAGGAAATACCTAACACAACAGCGGAATATGAGACAGAGAGAGAAAACCTTCTTCGTGTGGCAGAAGGAATTCGTGATCGAATAAAATCCAGAATTTGTCGTTGAACTAGAGATGTGTTTATTCAAATAAAAGACTACTTTGTTGTTGCTTTACTATCCACATTTATTGTGTTTTATTAATTTATAAATTAGCTTCATCTATAGATTCAAAAAAGTTGTTTTTTATCTCATTATTTTGTTGTATTATTTTATTATTTTGTTCTATTATTTTATTATTCTGTTGAATTATTTTATTATTTTGTTGGATTATTTCATTATATTGTTGTGTTAGTATCCCGGTTTGGTTTTCAATATTATTTATTTTACACACAAGTTCGCTATGCATACTTTCTGCTTTTTCCATGGCAGTTTTATATTCAGCCGATGAGCTCGAATTACGTTTCCTTTTCTGTTGTGGCTCAGGATTTCCACCTTCCTGCATTTCAGTAACTTCGAAGGACTCAGTGGATTCCTGGAAACGCGTATCCGAAGAATAATAAGAATAAGAATAAAACATTAATTTCTATGACTTCAACTTACATTTTGAACAGCGCCAATAAATATACCAGATTCAATGGTACAGCAATCCCCATCAATTGCATCCGGTGTCATGATACTTAAAATTTGTTGCTCGAAACCATTCAGATCCTTAGGAATTTCTTCACTACCTCCTCCTCCAGTTTTGTTCATAAAATTTCTTCGGCTGTTTACTTTTTTCCTGATAACCGCCTTTAAATCATTCCAACACTGAAACAGAAATGGTAACTATACATATGCTAACATTTCTATAATTATTTATTTAATATATTTTCTAAAGATTATTTATTTAATATATTTTCTTATAAAAGATAATCTTACTTTTTTCCACTGTTCCACAGTTTTATCGCTTCCGCCTTGAGCATTTAGTAAAAGTGCTAGCGAATTCCACTCATCCTGATGCTTCCTGTGACTATTTGCACCTGAGAATTGTCCTCTGGCAAATTCTAAGTGGTTACTCATATAGTCAACCATCTTTTGTTTTTATGTATTTGATATTCTTATATTTCTCTGCGAAAGGATAAAATATTAGTTATAATACCGCTAAATTATAATTGTACTTACTCTTTTTTCTTTATTTTCGTTATCCATAATTTTTTATTCAGTTACCAACTATATTTTTGAAAAAATTTTAGAAATTTAACTTGATCCTTCAACATTCGAATATTGAACAACTATTCAAATTGTGAAAAGATTTGACAGTTTTGACAAGAAACTTTTCGTATGAAAACGTTACAGAAACAGTTTTTACACTAATTTCCAGTATTTGCACTGGGAATGACATTTCAAGAGAATCTTTTTACTGATACTACGTTACAGAAACACTTCAAATGAAAACATTCCAATTCTCATTGTTTCTGTACTAATTCGTTTGTTTCAGGTGAAAACTTTTCACTGGCGAGAGTTACAGAACATGGGCACAGAATAGCAGATGTATTGATGGAATTTCATAACGGGCCAAGCGGAAGGCATCTCGGTGTCACAAAGACACTAGAAAAGATCAAAAGCTGTAAACAATGCGCGACTGCTAAGGGACCGAAGTTTAGAAGTAAAGGCAAATTCCACCAGTACAATGCCGGAGCACCTTTCGAACGCGTAGCAATGGATGTAGCTGGACCATTTCCGACTAGTGACTCCGGAAATAAATATGTGTTGGTAGTTATGGACTACTTCAGTAAGTGACCTGAGGTGTACCCCTTACCAAACCAAGAAGCAAAGACTGTGGCAGAAACCTTTGTGCAGAATTGGGTTACAAGATTTGGCGTACCGAGTTGCACTCCGATCAGGGACGAAATTTTGAGTCTGCCATATTTCAGGAAATGTGCTCATTGCTTGGAATCAAGAAAACTCGAACAACTGCCTTACACCCACAATGAGACGGAATGGTAGAGAGGTTCAACCGTACGCTAGAGGAACATTTACGCAAGGTGGACAAATGTCAGCGCAATTGGGATAAGCACATTCAAATGTTTTTAATGGCTTATCGGTCAGCAGTCCATGAAACCACATCACATTCACCAGCACGAGTTATTTTTGGAACAGACTTGAGATTACCATCAGACCTGAAATTTGGCAAATGCACGAACCTTGCTGAAAAGGGTAATCCCTATTGGCAAATGCTGCAGTCGGATATGGACGAAATACTCCAGCAAGTAAGGAAGCACATGCAACTGATGAGTAATAAAATTAAGGACCGTTACGATCGAGCTATGAACTCGGAAGGATTCCAGGAAGGTGAATTGGTTATGTTGTACAATCCACAAAGAAAAAAGAGTACGTCGCCAAAGCTACAGACGTCATGGGAAGGTCCCTATAAAATTATAAAACGGCTGAACGATGTTGTATATCGAATACAAAACCTATCACAAAGGAAGGGTAAACTAAAAGTTGTCCATTTGGAAAGATTAGCCCCATATCATCAATGGAATACGATGTCTGATCGGGACGATCGGACTTAAGCGGAGGGCAGTGATACGGAAAATGGTAGAACGCACCCGAACGTTCTACCCTTCACGTTAAAGCGAAACTGACACATGTGTCATTTCACGATAATCATCATTCACACTACACAAACATTACACATGTTTGACGTGACTCATACGTTTCACAATAATCACACCATACAACACAGCCACACTAAGAAATGTCAAGCACATTCCAGACCCTTCCTTTATCGCTAGAGCTGGGTATAAATACGACGGCTGCTGACAGCTCTTAATCAATTCGTGTCTGACTACTGAGGTGAACACATCACGCAAGTGCAAGTTACAAAGTGAAAGTACAGAATTGTAAATTAAATAGTTGCGAGTAAAAGTGGTTAAATAAAGCTGACAAATAAATTTAGATTAAACAAAACAGCTAAATAAAGTGTTTTATTGGATTATTCACAATCCAGTGATCGAACCTGAAATATTCAGAGTAGAATTTTCAAATAACGTAACAATATATTTGGAAATTTTCTGACAGGCCACGTGCTGTCAAGTAAGGGACAATTTATGTTGACTATTGATTCGATATACTTCTTTTACTTCATGCTACCTTGTGTCTGTGCTAATTTGTGGTTACGAAAATAATACATTAATATTAAAATTAGTGTTGGGTACTATCGAATGATTTTCTCATTCGTTCATCTATTCATTTACACGACTTACGCGCGTTCAGCTCATGTGTTGACAACATAATCAACTGACTCGTTTCTCGTCTTTAATTATGTGGGTATGGGCTTTTACTCTCTGAAAGATTTTTTAATTACTAAGAATTATTGTTTATCGAATGAATTATTCGATTATTTCTGGTAACTGCGAATTCTTGGAGACAGATTTGCCTCATTGAATGATGCTTGGATTACCAAAATCTATCGAATGAATGAATAATTCTGCTGACAAAATTGGTACGGAAGGTGGTCTGCGCTGGTCATGCTTAAATTGTAGGTCATTTAATGTGGATATTATCCGCCCATTGCGTCAATCTCGATCTAACTTTCGCGAAGTAAATCGCGACCTAGTTGCTCTGCTAGGGAAACTAAACAACTTTGAGAGCTTTTTTAATGAATTCAAATTGCTTGACGATGCCTCACCAAAGCGTAAGCGACCGCAAAAAAATGGTCACAATTCGCGAAATGTTTTGAGGGTGCCCACGCGACCGTCTTCAAACTCACCAGCGCTTATAAATTTACACAGCCCAGCTGATAGTGAAATTGAGATGGATTCCAATGTTAATAATGTTGCGGATTCGGTTCAAACTTCTTCGAAGACTACTTCATCTAAAGCAGTTCCATCTTCAACCGTCGCGATTAATTCCTCAAATACGGTTTCTAAAAATCTCGTTGTGGAACAACGCGCACCCGGTGGCGCCCTAATTTCTGCTGCTGCTGAATTACCTTTGACTGCCGTTGGCAAAGGTGCTATACCTAAAAAGCCTCTTGTCAAATCTCCTGCCATTATTGGCGCCAATATTGTTGGGGATGTGGTGAATACTGCTATCTCTGATAGTTTTGCTGCTGCTGCTGCTTTGCCAAACTTAGCTTCGAAAAAACTTGTTGTGGTTTAACAAAAAAAGACTATATTTGTTTCCCGATTTGCTCCAGATACAACTCCGGATGATATTAGAGAGCACATTTTTTCCCATTTGAGATTGACGGATTCAAGCATATCTGTAAAAAAATATAATTTCAGGACTAAAAGATCATATTCATCGTTTAATATTCATGTACCTAATCATTTATTAGATCGAGTATTGAATCCTGATTTCTGGCCACTAAACGCTGTTGTACATGAGTATGTTTTTAGACCAAAATCAACTCATGGAAATGCTGCTGCCACTTCTCAGCGTGCTTTTTCAAAAAACTAAACGCGCATTCCTTTGTCATTCTCTATCAAAATGTCAGAGGAATCAATACCAAGCTGAATGACATTTTATTAAAAACCATTGATCCTGAGTATAATATTATTGTGTTCACTGAAACATGGCTTAAACCGGATGTTTTGAGCTCTGAATTGTTTTCAAACACTTATATTGTCTATCGAAAGGATCGAAGTAGACTTTTAACTAATCTAAGTAGAGGTGGTGGTGTATTGATAGCTGTTACTTCTAATTACTTTTCGCGGGAAGTTTTCCTGGATGATGCCTCAGATATTGAATTCTGCTGTGTTTGTGTTAGACTTGCTAATTTCTGCATCTACATATGCTGTTCTTACATTCCCCCAAATGCTGATGAGATTATCTATACATCACATGCTAAATGTATTGCTACTGTGTTAAGGGGTATTTCACCTTTTGATAGACTTATTCTTCTTGGTGATTTTAATCTGCCTCATATTAATTGGATTTCAAGTGACGACGAAAATGCTATTTTTTTACCATCATCTGAACGTGAATCATATTTCAGTTTCCTGAATGATCTATTTTCCATTGGTCTATTTCAAATTAATAATGTCCGGAATGGGAACAATCGCCTGTTGGATCTGGTTTTTATTGATGATAGAGACATCTTTGATTTATCGCGCTGCGCGGCTCTTGCGTTACCAGAGGACATGCATCATCCAACTCTGAAAATTAGTTTAACGTTACCTTGTCAACCGTTTCGGTTCTAAAAAGCTAATAAGAGGTTAACAAAGAAGTTTTGTTTTAAACTCACTAATTATTCAAGATTAAGGAATGAGTTATTTCTCATTGATTGGTGCTCTCTTCTGCATGTGGATACTCTTTCATCTGCTTCCTTAGATTTGGCAGTCAAAACTTTTAATAATGCGTTATTGACAGCTTTTAAATCATCGGTTCCATTGAGGATAGTTCGATCATCTTCATATCCTTCCTGGTTTTCTAATGAGCTACGCATTTTGAGAAATATGAAAGCAAAGAGCTATAAAATGTTTTGTCGATCGCGTTCAACTTTAAGTCTCTTAAATTATTTATCTTCAAGGAACAGATATCATCGCTTATGTAAACATGCTTACCAAAGTTATATCTTAAAGGTGAAACATAATCTTCGACGTGATCCTAAATCATTTTGGAGGTTTGTTAATACTAAGAGAAAGAGTGATGTTCTTCCAACATTTATGAAGTTTCGAGATATTGAGACGGATGATCCTGCAACGATTTGTGACCTCTTTGCTGACTTTTTTAAATCTACATATTCTTCATCTAGCTACGTCTCGGATTCTTACCCTTACAGTATTACATCTGGTTCTATTGCCCAGCCAATTTTAAATGAAGATCTTATTCTTAACTCTTTGAATGACATCAAGAGCACCTTTAATCCTGGTCCTGACAATATTCCATCCTGTATCCTGAAAAAATGCGCTGACGTGTTAGTAAAACCTGTCGAAATGTTATTTGGTTATTCGTTACGCTCTGGCTATTTTCCGCACAGTTGGAAGGCATCATTTATTATTCCTTTGCATAAGTCTGGAAGTAAGCATATGATAAATAACTATCGTGGCATCGCTAAGCTCAGTGCACTTCCTAAACTTTTTGAGAAAATAATTACCGATCAAATATCTTTTTCTGTGAATTCTTCAATATCACCTGTTCAGCATGGTTTTCGAGTTGGGAAATCTACTACTACAAATCTACTTGAATTTGTGTCTCACACAATAAACAATTTTAAATATTCTATGTGGACGGATGTTATTTATATGGACTTCAGCAAGGCGTTTGATGTAGTTAATCACAAACTTCTAAATTTAAAACTAAAACTATTTGGTTTTCCTGAATCTTTGCTGCGTTGGATCCAATCGTATCTCAGTGATCGTTCTCAAATGGTTGTGTTTAACAATGCCATATCTAAAGAATTTTCGGTACCCTCGGGAGTTCCGCAGGGGAGTCATTTGGGTCCATTATTATTCCTCATTTTCATAAATGATCTCCCAACTTCTATCAGTAATGGGAATATTCTCATGTTTGCGGATGGTGTTAAACTGTTCTTATCTTACAAAACAGAGTGTAATGCTTTGCTACTTCAAGCTGGTTTGGACTCATTAACTGATTGGTGCAGATTAAACTGTATGAATTTAAATTTGAAGAAGTGTAAGCAAGTTACTTTCGCTCGCGTCTTGAAACATGCATTGCTGAATTACTCTATTGGATCTTATAAATTGGAAGTTGTTGATTCTATAAACGATCTTGGAGTTGTTTTGGACCGGAAACTGCGCTTTCATACTCATATTAATGGCATATCTATCAGAGCTAACAGTATTTTAGGCTGTATTAAAAGATGGGCGAAGGAATTTGATGATCCCTATGTAACGAAATTATTGTACACCTCGCTGGTGAGGCCAATCTTGGAGTATGCATCGCCAGTTTGGAATCCTTATTACAGCTGTTATATTTCTCAAATTGAATCAATTCAGAAACAGTTTTTACTTTTCTGCCTTCGTCACCTCCGCTGGGATGAATCAGTTCATTTACCACCATATGAATCCCGGCTGAAATTAATTAACCTACCAACACTTTTTGATCGCAGGAAAATGTTTAATGCTATTTTCATCCTGAGCTGCTTATCTGGTGCAACTGATTCTCCTCATTTTCTATCAAACATTCATCTTACCGTTCCTCGCCGCTCATCTAGACGATATGAGCCGCTTCAGTTGACTTTCTGTAGATCATCATACCTACAATTCGAACCTCTTCGGAATGCCTGTTTGGACTTTAATACGGTGTATTCTGTTATTAATTTTTGTGATTCTTTTGCTGTAACAAAACGGAATATTTTGAATTTCTTATCAAATATTTAATCTATTTTTGTCTTTGTATTGTGTTAATTTTCTCCAATTTTGTATTTAAACTATTTTGTATTTAAACTTTTGTATTTAAACTATTTAAACTATTTGACTGAATTTGTATTTACTTGAACTACTGATCTATTGAATTTTGTATTTAAACTATTCATGAACTATAAAACATAATGTTTAGTTCTAATAAAGACAAACAAACAAACAAAATTAACAACTATCGAATAACTCGATGGTTTTTATTTGATAGGTCCTAACACTAATTGAAATACTAAATATTGAAATAAAAAATTATTGACTAAATAATACTGTCCAAGTATAGAATCAGAGAGTGTTGCATTGTTCTGGAATTTATACAACTGTGTGCAGTGGTTGTGAATGAGGAGAAACAGACGCTGGAGCGTTTTTTTTTTGTATAGAACCAGATTCACCTGGACTAGATTTATGAGCTTTTTCTCATTCATGTTAGCAAATAACAAATATTTCTATTGTTTACTATAAATTTTATGCAAAATGTTTTCAAAAATGTTCAAATTGGTACCAGATTGAGTTTCATGGTAAAAGTTTGAATTACGACCAATTCCTTGAACGTTTATTATGCTAAAGAAAAATTTCTTAAGATATGGCTACATTGCACAATCGGATTTTGAAGAGATGTGATGTGGCAGCACGATTGAACTGTCAGTTGACGCTACTTGAGAGAATATTAAATTCGGATTGATATTTTGGTTGAGGTTCAGGTCAAGTGTCGTGTTTTGCAGCAACACACACACGAACACCATATAATGATAGCGTTTTGACAATTCTAAAGTAGCCCTTAAGGCAGCATAATCAGACCATAATCAGGCCATAAGAATTTGACTAATGATTTTTTCTTATAAATTCACGCATAACACCCGGCCATTACACCTTTTTCAGACCTTGAATGACAATCCATTTTAAAAGTTCACCAGCTATGTTTTGATATGCCAACATAGTTATTGGTTTATAGAATTCAATTATTTTTCATGTACACTTTTATGATTTAAGATGCGTAGACAACATGTGCATGATTTATTTGATAACTAAAATATTTGTATAAATTGTTATAACTAATATTTATATAAAATAACTAATGATTATAATAACTCCTTATGGTAACTAATTATTTGTATACAATATTTATATAAAACAAATAAATGTGTTTATTTCATATGCATAAAAACATAAATAAAACTAAATTTTATGAAATATATTAATGTATAACAAATTCGATTAACATCGTTAATAGAATACTCAAATCATTTAGGCCAATTTTTGGACCCCAGAATCTAAAAATAACTTAAAAATAAAATTACATCAAATAATTTATTTGAAAAAATTATTCACATTGATTTATTAACGACTCTGCTATCATTATTTGAAGCCAAGTGTTAGCCGCACTAGTTCATGTAATATATAAAATATTTTACTTGAGTATATCAATACACAAATATGACTATTTTTAGTTTCAAATAAAATTGTATTATTATTAATAAGTTCCTTTCTTCATCGTAAATCATTTAATATAACTTTTGAGCCTCTGGTGCTGACATTAATAACCACACCTACAAGGAATTATTTATTTATTATCATCAAGAGAAACTCTTGAAAAATCAAATGTGTAAAAAAAATGTGGCATTGGCATACCCTAATTATTTCTTCACATCTCCCATAAATTCGGTTATTTTAGTGTTGCCAGCACTTGTGGCGCTTACTACTTAATGAGCCATTTTGGGTATTCGCATTAAAGGAGTGTTGCCAGTATTCAATGATAAGTATTTTTTTGTTAATTTTTTTTTGTTAATTATTAAAAGTATTAATAAAATAATGTATTAGTATTGCTGCGTGTGGATCGAACAACTATCAAGTTTACCAAATTTCATAATTTTGGTAGTGCATACAAAAATTTGAACCCATTTTGGATTGAAATTTCAAACACTTCGATAATTTCTATGCTATATTAACATGGTTTTCAGCTAAACCATTTATTTTCAGATCAGATTATTTCAATTGGGACATTAAGGATGCTCATAAAATGTTTGCATTTACTTAAGTGCATTTTGTCCATTTCATTCTGTTTTAGTTCCATTTATGAATTTATTTTGCACCGCTGTGATAATTTCTCAAACAATTGTTTCACCACACAATAAAATAATTGTAATTTTACAAAAATTTTAAATTAAAAAAATTGAAGCACAAAATATGAATGAAGGACTTGCGAACATGCTGCCAGGATGGGTGTTCGGGGGCTCTGCACAAGTTTCCAGACGCAGCCACTGATGGAAAACACTCGAAACTGGCCATCGCCGCTATGCCAAACATGCCGTCAGGCAAAATAAAATTATTTTCGTATTCGTATCGGCTTATAATCCCGACGATGAGAAGCATGGACATTTAATAAGGCACGATGACGATGTCAAGGATGTAGCCTTCGAAGTAGTAGACGTTAAGGCAATTTTCAATCTGGGCAAACAACGAGGTGCCGAAATAGTTAATGAAATTTGGGAAGAAAAGGATGAATATGCGACGGTGCGCTTAGCCGCAGTTAAGACGGTAAATTGGAATTATTAAATAATTAAAGAGATACTTCAGTAAAAATTGCCATAATTTTAGTACGGTGATACCACATACTTTCGTCGATCGAACAAATTATAAGGGATTCTTTCTACCTGGTTTCAAACAACTTCCAAAGGAGGTTCTCTCAGCGAAATTACCTTCAATTAAATTAGATTTTATCGATCATATAGTCGGTAATCAGCCCGATCAACAGGTGGAAAATGTTGCATTTTGGTATTTACGCATGTAACAGTTTCATCGTTTCTGGTTAGTTGATGATTCACAAATTCATACTGAATATTCCTCATTGCGTTCCATAGTGATGGCCAATTACGAGGAAACTGTTAAGATGCCAATTAATGAGCCGTCAAAGGGTAAGGAGAAATCAAAAATATAGGAATAGGTTGCATATTATGGCGGGGCAGGTGTTCAACCCATCGCCTCGACTACTAGTGATATAGTCACGGCCATACGAAATCTTCGGGCTCGTGGTATGGAATTTGGATTAGAAGGTTGGTTACTGAAATTAAAAATTTCCATATCAGAGCTATACACCATACAATTTCACCTAAATCTAACATTGCATGTTTTCCAATTGGAACAACTGGAGCTCCCAATAGGAAAACACTTGCCGCCGCTTGACCAACATCTTACCGTGATCCATCGGTGGCAGCGTTCGGAAGCCTGAAAATGTGACCATCGTCTGGACATCCAACGTTACTGCATACTCGCACACTTAGCATTTTTTATAAAATTAGAAATATTTTGAAATATTTAAATAATTGTTTTAATTTTCGAAATTTAAAAATGGTGGTGAAAAAATATATAGCGAGAAAGGCACAGCGCTGAATATTAAGTTCAAGTAAGAAACTTAAAAAATACGAAACCGATGAAACGCATTGAAGCGTGTACATAAATTGTACAAGTATGTTTTACGTAACAATCTCAATAATTCAATACATAAGTAAATGCTTGAACTGAAGACTATCAAAATTCTGTATAGATATTATTGAATTCTTTGATATTACAAACAAATGTGACCTACATAATCTTGTTCAATTCCAAAAATAATGAAATTTTCTAAATTGAAAAGTAGTTTCAAGCTCATTTAGCGAGCTATAATGGTTTAATATATTAGTTTAATGATTCTTTTTTTAATAATTAACGATAAAATTTAGTTTATACCACATTACAAAATGCAGTCAACACTGTTTTAATACGAATGCTAAAAAATGTACTTAAAACACTACGAGCCGCATAAGCAGGTAACACTAAAATGGTCAAATCTAGCTGCGAGGTCAAGAAATAATTAAGGTATGCCAACGGCAGTATTTACATGCATTTTCTTTTTTAAGAGTTTCTTTTGAGGATGAATTCATCACAATTATGTTGAAAAACTAAGATGTGTAAGTAAATGCAAATTAATCATTTCATATATATTTTCAATGTAAATACTGAATATGTTGAATTGAACTAATCTATTCAGGATAGAAAATTAAACTGTTAAATTACCTATATTACTTCAAAGTGAAGATAGAAAATATAAAGTAATTACATTAATACACATTATTATTAATAATTACATTATTAAATAAATTCTTTTAAAAATTTGTCTAATTAATTTTACCAGCACTTATATTGTAAAATTGACTTAATGCTTTGATTAGCCTATTAAGAAAAACACTTCATTTCGAAAAATCATTAAAACGTTATACCACATTTCATTTCGTTTATATTCTCATAAAATATTAAAAATATTTTAATTTAAGGTGAAGATTATTAAAATACATATACTGCAATTTAATAGCTTCGGCGAGTGGTTAGCAACATGAAAATCAAAACAAAGCCCTTCACTTCGATTTAGGGTAATGTTAATAAAGCAACATGCAGAATTTATTTGTTAATTTTTTTAAATATTGGTTTAATTTATTTTATCCTCTTTTGAATTATTTGCCCCATTAAATAAGTCTCTCCATTTTGGGAATCACTAAATGATTACACGAAATTGCATTTCATTTATTTCCTCATGCTTACAAAAGCGCAATGTACTACTTTACAAAAACCAAAGTCAGAGATGCATTTTCAGAAGTTTCCTATCTCTTTATCTATGATATTGTCTCTGACATAAAGTGGTTTTACTTTAAGAAACAGGTGTGTAGCAGAGACAACGAGATAGGAAACTCTTCCAAAAAAAATGTCAAAAAACCACAAAATTTTACACGACCGAAATTCTCGTACAGGGGAATGTATATTGTTGCATAGTTCATCAAAGTAATGTCACGTATGACATTTCATGAAAATATTATGTAAAAAAGTTATTATGTTTATAAAATTTGGAACGATTTTCCGTCATCCCTAGTCAACTTTGGTTTGTAGACAAACCGGTTTCGGCGATGTGCCATCTTCAGTGTCCGTTTTCGTTCTTTTATTATGTTTACATTTTTTCATAGGTACCAGTTCTCAAAACGGAATTGAATCAATAGAATTATTATAATACTGATAATAGTCTATTGAAACATCAGGTCTTGGTGAGTAATTTGACTTTAGTTGCTATTAAAAATTACCAATTCTCTCTCATGGCAGAGCCGTTCGATCAAGTGTTGGGTTGCTCCTACTTGCATGAATTGAGGTAAAGCTGGGAGCTCAAGAACCGGAAAGAAAATCAAACTTACTGGAACAGAATTATTACTCATTCTTACAGTTTACATTACAGTTCTTTTCATTCAGTAAGAGACTAATTGAGGACTTTTCCAGTTGCCATTATTGCAATCCCGAGGAAATGTTAAAAACGATATGCCGTGAATGACAAACATCTGAACTCGAGCCTTGACTAATTGGAGATTAAATATGGTATTAGCAACGTATTATGTTGGCTTCTACGCCAATAAAGAACTTACTGGGAAGGGTAAATATAAAGAAATATATCGAAATCTGCATCTTATTCATGTAAATAACTTACTTGCGAACTTATAGGTTTCGGAAAGAATATGGACACTACAGTCAAAACTGCAGCCCTAGGTGGATTACGATCTATATTCCAGATTCAAGATAAAATAATATCTTCAACTGCTAGTAGAATCATCGTAAAAACCCCGTTAAAATAATTAATTTAATTCCGTTGAAATAAGACAATGGATAAGCTTTAATTATACAAAATTGTTACATTCAATCATTTTTCAATTATTTTAAAATTCTTACATTCAAATATTGCGCGCAGTGCCTTTAATTAATTAATTTTATATCTGTTAGTTTACTTTGATATAATGATTTTGTAATGAGTTCATAATTTGATTTGTTTGCGGAAATTAATTAATATATGTAATTTATATATGTAATTAATATGTAAATTATATATGTAATTTCTCATTGTTTTATATTTGCTATTTTATATTTATATTTGATATTTTATTGTAATTATATTAGTTAATATTTTAATAAAAACTGTAAATATTTTTATTAATAAAAAATTAATAATATTGTTAGTTTGGTTAGATCTCTAAACCCTGTTAGCTTGATTGGAACACAATAATTTTAATTTAAGCATAATTTGTATATTTAGTACTTATTTCCAAATAAAGTATTATAATTAGAATTTATTTCCAAATAAGATATGAATACGTTCCTCTTCAGTTTTTAAAGTAGTGCAAAAAATGTTATCAACTAAAAACAAGGAAAATGGTTTGAAAAATACGCTTCCTGCAGGAACCTAATATGCGGAAGCATCGTTACCTCCATCACCATCTTATCTTGGCTATGAAGTATGCCTAAATGTGCTGGCACCACTAAAAACTAAAATCTTCCTTCAATTGATATTATACTGTTACCGATATTATACTGTTATCTGGCGATATTATACTGTTATCTGGTATCAGTTCCAAGGATATACAAACTGAAATTATAAGCATGCAGTTGACGATAACTTTTAAACCGCAACCGACCCGACCGCCAAGTAATTTTCACAAGAATGACGAGGACAACAAATTTTGCGTCCGGAAACTTGCACATATGCGGAGCCCCAGACAACCAGCCTGGCGGCATATTCGAAAGTATGGCATATTTATTTTTATTACTTTAATTTGTAACGAGACCTTATCGTCTTCCTGCGTGTTTTAAGCAAGGTTGCTGATTGTTTAGAAAAGGCAGGATTGACCATAGGCTTAAAAAAAATCAAAATTCTGTTTCCAGGAATTAAAATATTTGGGTTTTGTGATTGGAGGAGGTGTGCTAAAAACAGACCCTGAAAAAGTGGCGGCAATTCAAAAAATTCCAGTGCCCAAATCGCTTAGGGAAGTCAGAAGTTTTTTAGGTGTCGTGGGTTGGTACAGACGCTTTATACGTAATTTTTCTGTTCTATCTGCGCCTCTGACCGACACTTTGAAGAAAAAACCCAAATTTGAAATGACCACAGAAGCTAAAGACGCGTTTCAGAAACTGAAAAATTCGCTGATAACAGCGCCTGTCCTAAAACATCCCGACTTTAGCAAACCGTTTTGGATACAGTGTGATGCTTCACATCATGGAGTCGGAGCAGTTTTGTATCAAAAGGATGAAGAAAGTGGCGAAAGACCAATCGCGTATTTCTCCCAAAAACTTAATTCGTATCAAATCAATTATACGGTAACGGAAAAGGAGTGCTTAGCTGCAGTACTGGCGGTGAAGAGGTTTCGACCATACGTTGAAATGATGGAGTTTACCATTGTAACCGACCATTCTAGCTTAAAATGGCTTATGTCATTAAAAGACCTCAGTGGGAGACTAGCACGGTGGTCTCTTCATTTGCAAGCCTTTAACTTTCATATCGAGCACCGAAAAGGTTCCGACAATATTATTGCAGATGCACTTTCCCGTTTCGTTGATGAACTGAATATAACCGACTTTCCTTTTGATTTTGAAACTACAGAGTTTGAGGCCCCAGAGTACTTACAACTTATTCAAGTGGTTCAAGAAAATAAGGAAAAACTGCCAGACGTAAAAGTCGATAATGGTATGGTCTTTAAACGCACTAGGTTCAATCGTCCAGATGAAGAATTTGAAAATTGTTGGAAACTGTGGGTTCCGGAGGCCTTAAGGTCTACCTTGATAGAGTCTGCTCACAATCCGCCAACTTCCGCGCATGGGGGGGGGTAGCAAAGACTTTGCACAGTTTAAGACGATTTTACTATTGGCCAAAAATGAACCTGCAAGTAAAGGAATTCATAAATAACTGTAGAATCTGTAAGGAATCTAAATCCGCAAATTATGAAATGCGCGTAGGATTAGGTCAGGAAGTTGTCACAGAGCAACCTTTTCAAAAACTATATGTAGATTTTTTGGGAAAATATCCGAGATCTAAAAGAGGAAATTCATATATATTTATCGCCTTAGATCACTTTTCCAAATTCGCTTTCCTTAAAGCCATGAAAGAAGCAACTGCTAGTAAGGTAGTGGAATTTTTAGTAAAGGAAATTTTTCTGAAGTTCGGAGTGCCAGAAGTAGTCCACAGTGACAACGGAAAGCAGTTCGTTTCAAAAGAATTCGAAAAGTTAATGAGGGACTATGGCATTACGCATATGAAGACGGCGGTATACGCTCCGCAAAGTAATGCAGCGGAGAGAGTGAACCAGTCGATCAAAAAATCATCGCGACTGGGACTTGTACCTGCCAGAGATCGAGTGTGCTCTAAGGAACTCTCTACATGCGGCAATAGGGGTAACTCCACTTTGCGCTCTTCGGTCAATACAGATTCACTCACGGTATGGACTACAAATTGGCACGTCGTTTAAAATCGTTGGGTGAAGGCGAATTTGAAACGTTGGAGCGAAAGGAACGCATGAGTTTCTTACGCGAGAAAATCAAACAAAATCTGCATATCTCGTTTGAAAAGAGTGCTCGTAGGTACAACGAAAGGAAAAGAATTGTTAAGTTTACGCCCGGGCAAGAAGTATTCAAAAGGAATTTCGCGTTGAGCGATTTTAATAAAAATATCAACGCTAAATTCCTCCCGAAATTCGTGAAATGTCGCATAAACAAATCTTTAGGAAATAATATATACATACTTGAATCCATGAAGGGGAAAATCCTCGGGCCAGTCCACGCGAAAGACTTGAAACAGTGAATACCAAGAGGCGATGAGTTATGTAGGAGGCGAAAATTCCAATAGTTAACCAAAGTTCACCCGCACATGAAAAAAGGAACAAATTTATTGATTGCCCGGCTAACTATACTTGCCGTTCTCAAGGCATGGGCGATGGCCTACGTCGGGCGCCGAAAGGAGTCTAACCAATACCCTGATGGCATGCGAATCTCCGTCCAATTTCTTCTGGGCACGCACTCTGTCCTTGTTTTTTCCGTATTCACTATATTGGACAACAAGTCCAGAGTTATATCAGAGATAATAAGATAGGAAACTCTTTACCCACAAAAAAATGTGGCAAAAAAAACCAAAATTGTACACGACCGAAACTCACGTACAGGGGTTATGTATATGTATGCGTAATTCACCATTTTAAATGTCACGTATGATATTTTATGAAAATATGTAAACAACAGTTCGCTTCGGCGGCTTGATTTGAAAGCACATTTTGTTCTCTGTTTGATTTGTGAAGTGAAGATAATAAGAAAAAGAGTCACGAACAAGAATTTAAATTCTATAAGTTCTATAAAGTAAGTTCGATATAAGTTCAATAAAGTTTAAGTAAAAGAAAATGGCATATGTCAAGGACAGACAATCCGACTAGATATTTTCCAAATTAATACACTTGGCATAGTTCTTTACGCTCATTTCTGCAATAGCAATGTTTTTTGTCTGTCTCCTATGTGGGCGTGGTTAGAGCCCTTAAAAGTTTGAAATATAACCCTCGATATCTCGTAAACCATATTACTTCAAAGTGAAGATAGAAAATATAAAGTAATTACATTAATACACATTATTATTAATAATTACATTATTAAATAAATTCTTTTAAAAATTTGTCTAATTAATTTTACCAGCACTTATATTGTAAAATTGACTTAATGCTTTGATTAGCCTATTAAGAAAAACACTTCATTTCGAAAAATCATTAAAACGTTATACCACATTTCATTTCGTTTATATTCTCATAAAATATTAAAAATATTTTAATTTAAGGTGAAGATTATTAAAATACATATACTGCAATTTAATAGCTTCGGCGAGTGGTTAGCAACATGAAAATCAAAACAAAGCCCTTCACTTCGATTTAGGGTAATGTTAATAAAGCAACATGCAGAATTTATTTGTTAATTTTTTTAAATATTGGTTTAATTTATTTTATCCTCTTTTGAATTATTTGCCCCATTAAATAAGTCTCTCCATTTTGGGAATCACTAAATGATTACACGAAATTGCATTTCATTTATTTCCTCATGCTTACAAAAGCGCAATGTACTACTTTACAAAAACCAAAGTCAGAGATGCATTTTCAGAAGTTTCCTATCTCTTTATCTATGATATTGTCTCTGACATAAAGTGGTTTTACTTTAAGAAACAGGTGTGTAGCAGAGACAACGAGATAGGAAACTCTTCCAAAAAAAATGTCAAAAAACCACAAAATTTTACACGACCGAAATTCTCGTACAGGGGAATGTATATTGTTGCATAGTTCATCAAAGTAATGTCACGTATGACATTTCATGAAAATATTATGTAAAAAAGTTATTATGTTTATAAAATTTGGAACGATTTTCCGTCATCCCTAGTCAACTTTGGTTTGTAGACAAACCGGTTTCGGCGATGTGCCATCTTCAGTGTCCGTTTTCGTTCTTTTATTATGTTTACATTTTTTCATAGGTACCAGTTCTCAAAACGGAATTGAATCAATAGAATTATTATAATACTGATAATAGTCTATTGAAACATCAGGTCTTGGTGAGTAATTTGACTTTAGTTGCTATTAAAAATTACCAATTCTCTCTCATGGCAGAGCCGTTCGATCAAGTGTTGGGTTGCTCCTACTTGCATGAATTGAGGTAAAGCTGGGAGCTCAAGAACCGGAAAGAAAATCAAACTTACTGGAACAGAATTATTACTCATTCTTACAGTTTACATTACAGTTCTTTTCATTCAGTAAGAGACTAATTGAGGACTTTTCCAGTTGCCATTATTGCAATCCCGAGGAAATGTTAAAAACGATATGCCGTGAATGACAAACATCTGAACTCGAGCCTTGACTAATTGGAGATTAAATATGGTATTAGCAACGTATTATGTTGGCTTCTACGCCAATAAAGAACTTACTGGGAAGGGTAAATATAAAGAAATATATCGAAATCTGCATCTTATTCATGTAAATAACTTACTTGCGAACTTATAGGTTTCGGAAAGAATATGGACACTACAGTCAAAACTGCAGCCCTAGGTGGATTACGATCTATATTCCAGATTCAAGATAAAATAATATCTTCAACTGCTAGTAGAATCATCGTAAAAACCCCGTTAAAATAATTAATTTAATTCCGTTGAAATAAGACAATGGATAAGCTTTAATTATACAAAATTGTTACATTCAATCATTTTTCAATTATTTTAAAATTCTTACATTCAAATATTGCGCGCAGTGCCTTTAATTAATTAATTTTATATCTGTTAGTTTACTTTGATATAATGATTTTGTAATGAGTTCATAATTTGATTTGTTTGCGGAAATTAATTAATATATGTAATTTATATATGTAATTAATATGTAAATTATATATGTAATTTCTCATTGTTTTATATTTGCTATTTTATATTTATATTTGATATTTTATTGTAATTATATTAGTTAATATTTTAATAAAAACTGTAAATATTTTTATTAATAAAAAATTAATAATATTGTTAGTTTGGTTAGATCTCTAAACCCTGTTAGCTTGATTGGAACACAATAATTTTAATTTAAGCATAATTTGTATATTTAGTACTTATTTCCAAATAAAGTATTATAATTAGAATTTATTTCCAAATAAGATATGAATACGTTCCTCTTCAGTTTTTAAAGTAGTGCAAAAAATGTTATCAACTAAAAACAAGGAAAATGGTTTGAAAAATACGCTTCCTGCAGGAACCTAATATGCGGAAGCATCGTTACCTCCATCACCATCTTATCTTGGCTATGAAGTATGCCTAAATGTGCTGGCACCACTAAAAACTAAAATCTTCCTTCAATTGATATTATACTGTTACCGATATTATACTGTTATCTGGCGATATTATACTGTTATCTGGTATCAGTTCCAAGGATATACAAACTGAAATTATAAGCATGCAGTTGACGATAACTTTTAAACCGCAACCGACCCGACCGCCAAGTAATTTTCACAAGAATGACGAGGACAACAAATTTTGCGTCCGGAAACTTGCACATATGCGGAGCCCCAGACAACCAGCCTGGCGGCATATTCGAAAGTATGGCATATTTATTTTTATTACTTTAATTTGTAACGAGACCTTATCGTCTTCCTGCGTGTTTTAAGCAAGGTTGCTGATTGTTTAGAAAAGGCAGGATTGACCATAGGCTTAAAAAAAATCAAAATTCTGTTTCCAGGAATTAAAATATTTGGGTTTTGTGATTGGAGGAGGTGTGCTAAAAACAGACCCTGAAAAAGTGGCGGCAATTCAAAAAATTCCAGTGCCCAAATCGCTTAGGGAAGTCAGAAGTTTTTTAGGTGTCGTGGGTTGGTACAGACGCTTTATACGTAATTTTTCTGTTCTATCTGCGCCTCTGACCGACACTTTGAAGAAAAAACCCAAATTTGAAATGACCACAGAAGCTAAAGACGCGTTTCAGAAACTGAAAAATTCGCTGATAACAGCGCCTGTCCTAAAACATCCCGACTTTAGCAAACCGTTTTGGATACAGTGTGATGCTTCACATCATGGAGTCGGAGCAGTTTTGTATCAAAAGGATGAAGAAAGTGGCGAAAGACCAATCGCGTATTTCTCCCAAAAACTTAATTCGTATCAAATCAATTATACGGTAACGGAAAAGGAGTGCTTAGCTGCAGTACTGGCGGTGAAGAGGTTTCGACCATACGTTGAAATGATGGAGTTTACCATTGTAACCGACCATTCTAGCTTAAAATGGCTTATGTCATTAAAAGACCTCAGTGGGAGACTAGCACGGTGGTCTCTTCATTTGCAAGCCTTTAACTTTCATATCGAGCACCGAAAAGGTTCCGACAATATTATTGCAGATGCACTTTCCCGTTTCGTTGATGAACTGAATATAACCGACTTTCCTTTTGATTTTGAAACTACAGAGTTTGAGGCCCCAGAGTACTTACAACTTATTCAAGTGGTTCAAGAAAATAAGGAAAAACTGCCAGACGTAAAAGTCGATAATGGTATGGTCTTTAAACGCACTAGGTTCAATCGTCCAGATGAAGAATTTGAAAATTGTTGGAAACTGTGGGTTCCGGAGGCCTTAAGGTCTACCTTGATAGAGTCTGCTCACAATCCGCCAACTTCCGCGCATGGGGGGGGGTAGCAAAGACTTTGCACAGTTTAAGACGATTTTACTATTGGCCAAAAATGAACCTGCAAGTAAAGGAATTCATAAATAACTGTAGAATCTGTAAGGAATCTAAATCCGCAAATTATGAAATGCGCGTAGGATTAGGTCAGGAAGTTGTCACAGAGCAACCTTTTCAAAAACTATATGTAGATTTTTTGGGAAAATATCCGAGATCTAAAAGAGGAAATTCATATATATTTATCGCCTTAGATCACTTTTCCAAATTCGCTTTCCTTAAAGCCATGAAAGAAGCAACTGCTAGTAAGGTAGTGGAATTTTTAGTAAAGGAAATTTTTCTGAAGTTCGGAGTGCCAGAAGTAGTCCACAGTGACAACGGAAAGCAGTTCGTTTCAAAAGAATTCGAAAAGTTAATGAGGGACTATGGCATTACGCATATGAAGACGGCGGTATACGCTCCGCAAAGTAATGCAGCGGAGAGAGTGAACCAGTCGATCAAAAAATCATCGCGACTGGGACTTGTACCTGCCAGAGATCGAGTGTGCTCTAAGGAACTCTCTACATGCGGCAATAGGGGTAACTCCACTTTGCGCTCTTCGGTCAATACAGATTCACTCACGGTATGGACTACAAATTGGCACGTCGTTTAAAATCGTTGGGTGAAGGCGAATTTGAAACGTTGGAGCGAAAGGAACGCATGAGTTTCTTACGCGAGAAAATCAAACAAAATCTGCATATCTCGTTTGAAAAGAGTGCTCGTAGGTACAACGAAAGGAAAAGAATTGTTAAGTTTACGCCCGGGCAAGAAGTATTCAAAAGGAATTTCGCGTTGAGCGATTTTAATAAAAATATCAACGCTAAATTCCTCCCGAAATTCGTGAAATGTCGCATAAACAAATCTTTAGGAAATAATATATACATACTTGAATCCATGAAGGGGAAAATCCTCGGGCCAGTCCACGCGAAAGACTTGAAACAGTGAATACCAAGAGGCGATGAGTTATGTAGGAGGCGAAAATTCCAATAGTTAACCAAAGTTCACCCGCACATGAAAAAAGGAACAAATTTATTGATTGCCCGGCTAACTATACTTGCCGTTCTCAAGGCATGGGCGATGGCCTACGTCGGGCGCCGAAAGGAGTCTAACCAATACCCTGATGGCATGCGAATCTCCGTCCAATTTCTTCTGGGCACGCACTCTGTCCTTGTTTTTTCCGTATTCACTATATTGGACAACAAGTCCAGAGTTATATCAGAGATAATAAGATAGGAAACTCTTTACCCACAAAAAAATGTGGCAAAAAAAACCAAAATTGTACACGACCGAAACTCACGTACAGGGGTTATGTATATGTATGCGTAATTCACCATTTTAAATGTCACGTATGATATTTTATGAAAATATGTAAACAACAGTTCGCTTCGGCGGCTTGATTTGAAAGCACATTTTGTTCTCTGTTTGATTTGTGAAGTGAAGATAATAAGAAAAAGAGTCACGAACAAGAATTTAAATTCTATAAGTTCTATAAAGTAAGTTCGATATAAGTTCAATAAAGTTTAAGTAAAAGAAAATGGCATATGTCAAGGACAGACAATCCGACTAGATATTTTCCAAATTAATACACTTGGCATAGTTCTTTACGCTCATTTCTGCAATAGCAATGTTTTTTGTCTGTCTCCTATGTGGGCGTGGTTAGAGCCCTTAAAAGTTTGAAATATAACCCTCGATATCTCGTAAACCATGCTACCAGTATCAATGAGACTAGTATCGTTGGAAAGCTAGGAAAATGCTCTTAATTTCATGTAATATAGTATTTTATCTAAAAATGTCTCGTTTTCGAAATAAAGACGATATTCAATTTTAGTACCTTTTTTTTCGCATTCAAAAATTTTTTACATTCAAATATGCGTAATTAACCCACAGCAATATAAAAAATAAGAAGGAGGATACTATTAGCAAACGCAGAAAATTTATTTCATCCAAATCGGTGCAGCAGTTTCGGAGAAACCTTCTCTTGAAAGTTATTTGAGACTACACTTTTTGAAACCCTTCCTGAACCAGTAAACTTGCATATTTTCAATAGCAACACCTATCGACTTTGCAATCACACAATATGGGATGGTGGTAGTGCACTTTATGTTTTCATTGCTTTGCTTTCTTAATAACGAAAAGTTGTTCTTTTAAAAGCTCTATTTAAATGAAGTGAAATTATCGGCGCAGGCAAAAAAATTTTAAGAAAAATCGCGCGATTTTTCTTGAAAATTTTTTGCCTGCGGCGCTAGTTTTAGCTCGTTTTTTATTTTCTTATATAGAATATAATTCAATTCAAACGAATTAGATGATATTTCTATATTGCAACAACAACAATACATGAGACAACAATACATGAAATACAATACATGAAATAAGGGAAACCCTCGTTATAGCAAGAGAGGCCCAGGGTTACATTTTTGATAGACGTTGATAGTACAAGTTTATAGGTACAGGATAGGTTTCAAAAAACGCAGTCTGAGTGCCTCTTTAAAAGAAGGTTTCTCCGAAACTCCTGCACCGATTTTGATGAAATAAATTTTATGTGATTGCTAATAACATCCTCTTTCTTTCCTTATATTTCTATTTGAGCTACTTACGTACGTTTTCCTGCAAAAAATTTTTGATTCCGAAAAAAACGCAGTAAATCAGTTTTTCGCATTTATTTCTAAAACGGAAAATATTGGGGGAAAATGTTGTATTACATAAATTGAGCGGAATTTTCCTAGCTTTTAAACGGTACTAATGTTGTTGAAACACTTAGCGCGGTTTAAGAGATATGAAGAGTTATATTTGAAACTTTAAAAGGCTCTAGCCACGCCCCCAAGGGCCGTAGGCAAAAATTGTTGTTGTTGTTGTAATCACCACAAAAAACAACAACAACAACAACAATTTCAAAAAAATACACGTGGATTGCTTGTCCTTGACCTGTTCCGCTGGCTAACACCACTGGTGTCTTATTTTCATGTCACCACAAATCCCAAAAACATTCCAAAATAGAATAAAGAGCTGATGAATATTTTGGAATCCTGTAGGAAAGAACAACAAGAAAGTGTTACAAAAGGAAATGCACGGTAACAGCAAGGAACAATTTTTGGGAGCGCTGGAAGGCAAACATTTAATTTGCAATCAAGAAAAGCAAAAAGCAGCCTACACAAAATAGAAATAATCAAGTGAAAGACGCCACTTAATTCGAAAAAGAAATTGAAACAAGCGCGCCTAACAAATTATTCAATTCACAAGAACTCAGTCATCAAAGTAAAATCAGGTTCCATACTTTTTAAAATTTAAGGTAATTCTATTAAATATTTAATCTTTCGTCGTAATCGATTAATATAATCAATTCTTTCAGATTTTCATTGATTTTAATGCGCGAATGAGCTAAACTTTCCTCTAGTTCTAATCAATTCAGAACGCTAAACAATTTATAGTAACTCACCAAGCATTATAATAATGTCACTTCCCAAACCTGGAACAGTGTTCATAGAAGAAAGTTATCAAGATAGCACCTGCATAGAATCAAAGCCTCTCCTGCATGAAGTTTTCAAAAATGGCAATGAGACTAAATAATTTAAAACGTATAGAAGGCGCGAAGTAATACAAAAAGTAAAAACAATATAATGGTCGAATTCTAATTAATTTTGAATATTTTCCTTTCTAGAAAAGAAGCAGCAAAGAAGTGAAGAGAAAACATACGCAAAAAAGACAACGGAGGAAACAGTATCAAAAATGGAAGTAGCCGAAAGGAATTTATTTGATGAGAGCAGTAATAGTGAAACGGAAGAAACGGAAAAATCCTGACGGCTTTTGGGATCGCCTCATAAGATATTTTGACCTGGACGATACGCGTAATCAAACACTAATCGATGCACACTTTCAGAGGAAACAACTATTGAAACGATTAGATTAGAGACTTGCTTGTGTTCGTCGTTTGGATAGAGAATTAGTAGCAAAATTTTAGTGAATAATTTTCGTAACTGAATTTAATTTCTTTTTGAAAGATCATGTGCTTTAATATATTTACTTTTAATCATTTAATAATAAAATTCTAAATAGTATTTAAATGTATGTACGTCAATTTCTGTATTTGTGATTTCTTCTTACTCTTCTACCCTTTGGCAGCATGTTCGCAAGTCTGGCATCTTATATTTTTGCTTAAATTTATTTAAATGTAAAATTTTTTAATACTCTTGTTTTATAATATAATAATTGAATTTTTAAGTTGTTTTAGCTCAATTAATATGTTATTTTAATTAAGCTAAGTTTATTATTAATTGTTAATTTAGTTATAAAAGTTGATTACAATGTTTGAAAGTTAAAAGATAAATTAAACAGAATGTTAAAATTAATTAAGAATGTTAAATTTTCTGATCATTAGGCATTGGACATTTTTAAACTAAAAATTTTTAAATCAGTGCTAAACATGTTACACTTTTATATTGGTATAATATTACGGTTTTCCAATTGGCACTAGAACTCTCAATTGGAAAACATCAGCAACTACTTGAACATCTTACCGTGATCCATCGGTGGCAGCATCCGGAAACCTGAACACGACCTCATCGCCTGGACATCCAACCTGGGAGCACCCTCGCACACGTGGCACATTATTTTATTATTAGAAAACACGAAGTTTATGAATTTATAAATTTAATTAAAATTTTTTTAAAATTTACCGAGCACGTAAGTTGTGGTGGAAAAATGTATGAAAAAATCATTGGGAGGTGAAAAATAAATTAAGTCATGCCAATTCAAGCAATTTTATTCATTCGCTTTTATACGAATTTCTCTTAAGAATGAATTCATCACAATAATGTTGAAGAAATAAGTACGCAAAATATGTTATAAATTATGTAAATTATTCATATAAATGATGTAAACCATGCTCTACATATTTTTAATATGAATACCTAATATATTGAATTGAACTAAACTATTCAGGATAGAAATAAAACTTACTTAAATAATAACAGTAACTCAAAGTGGAGTTAGAAATTACCAAATAATTGTATTAGTTCACATTATTATTACGCATTATTATTATTATTATTATTATTATTATTACATTATTATTTACATTACAAAGTAAATTAAATTGACATATTCTTTTATTAGCTTGTTATTTAAGTCACACCATTTCGGAAATTATTAAAACTAAGCACTAGAACTAAGATGTTCGGTTTTTTCCATATAAAATTTTTAAATTAATTTAAATTAATAATATTAATTAAATATTAATTTAAAACGAATATAGAACTTATAAAGTATTTACAATTAGGTGTTATATTAAAACATTGGTACTAGAGCTTGAATAACTTGGTGTACGATTAGCAAATATGATGATTTAAAACACTGTTCTGCACTTGGTTTCAGGTTAATGTGAATAAGTAATGCGCTAAATTCCTTTAAGTGAATTGGTTTTAGTATTAGTTTAATTTACTTTATCCTCTTAGGTAGAGTTATTTCTATTAAGCAAGTCATTTTTAATTTTTGAATCACTAACCTTACACCCAATATCGTTTCATTTACGTTTGTTTTGTTATATGTACAAAAGAAAAAGATTTTCGCTAATAAATTAATACTTATATCAAACAATATATAAATACAAAGCATATACACAAGTTGAACTATAAAAGTGTACATGAAATTTAATTCAACACTATATATCGATAACTAGGTTGGAATCTCAAAACAAATGTGTTGGGATATGTAGACGGGATTGCCAAAAGGGTCTAAGGCTGAAATGTTTTTGGGAACGAAGTTTGCAATTCCAAGAATTGTTCTGATTTGTTTGGGAACGTAACTTCCGATTTCCAGGAATTTCAACTAACACTAACGCCAATCAGAGCTGCATTTTACCAATCTGTCAGAAGTTTCCTATCTCGTTATCTCTGGTTATGTTGCGTGAGAAAAAATCCGAATGTCATTCCGTTTTGTGTATTTTTTGTTTTTTATTTTGACAAGTAGACAGCTACTGTCAAGAGATCGTATCGTAAAAGCTCGTGGTGAAAATACGGGATGCCATAGCTAAATGTAGACCACCACTATTACCACCACCACTATTACCACCACCACTATTACCACCACCACTATTACCATCACCACTATTACCACCACCACTATTACCACCACCACTATTACCACCACCACTATTACTGATTACATTGTATGGACGCAACTGGAATGAGAAGATTGGAGAATCTTAAACCTATGTTTAAAGCAATAACTGAAAGGAGTAAATAAGGTACCGTTGATCATCCGACATCACCGGTTTAGAGATCGAGCAGTTGATTTAAAAAAATGATTCTGGGATCGTGTTTCGAGGAAGCAAGTTGCAGGAAAGGAGATTGAATAAAAGTTTTTGAAAGAAAAAGTACAGCCAAACGCTGGCTTTAAAGAAAATTAAATTATAATTAAAAGCGATAACCGTATAAAGTTGAAACCACGATAAAGGTTCAAAGGATCGTACGATTTTGAGGTGGTAGCAGTAGCAGGGAGCCGTTCGATTCATTTGCTCGGAACGCCGTCCAGGATACCCGCCTGTGCAAAAGAGGAGACGAAGGGGAGGGGAAAAGTATTCTGGAGGATTATTCCCAATGAGCGGTGCATTCCCCGCTGAAAAGCTAAGTGGCATAATTATTGAACAGTGCGTCTAGCCTTAAGAGCACCACCAAAAATCCTAGCATAAAGACAACTCTCCACCTCGCGCCCATTGTATATTTTTTCGTTGGACGGGAATTTTTTTTTTTACATGGATATATAAGTTTCGAACACGATTGTCACCCCGGTACCTATGATGAACGCGTCCTACGTTTAATGCGGATTATACTATATGTAGTTTAATAATTTCTTTTGTAAATTTTAATGATATATGTAACATCCATAGACCTGGATGTGAGTTTGTATTTTGAAAAGTGTATGTTACACCTCGTTCCGGGGTTCAAAATTTAGATCGCGGCCAAGATTCTAATAATCTGTGATATTTTTCGACCTCCAGATACGCGACGAGAGAGCTCCTTCGAAGCGGTTCGGTTTAGGTATATTTCGCCCAATCAGTGGATTCAAAACACATATAAAAAGAGGTAGATAACTTGGCCCCTGAATAGGTGAATAACTTATAAAAAAAAAGGAATCTATCATTTTATTTATATTCATAATAGCGTGATTACTCAAAAATTTTTTCTTCTTTAATGTGTATACAAAAAAATAATATCCATTTTGTATTTGTGCTAATTATATTTACTTATGTCTAATATGTCCGGCTGATTTTTTTATTTGCGGGCGGGGCATGTAGGGCGGGTGAATGGAGATGGGCGGAGTGGAAGCAAAAAAAATAAAGTCCGGGAGCGGAAATGGCTATGGCAATTTGGAGTAAAAAAAAAATTTTTTTTTATTGTACGATCCGGTCCTGCGTGGTGGGTTAAGAACCGCGACACGATTCACTAGTTAGCCGGAGCAAACCACGCAGGAAGACGATAAGGTCTCGTTACAAATTAGTATTTAACTAATTTTAACAATAAAATTGTTTATATTTTATGGTTTGGTGAAAAAGTCAATGGCGAAATTATCACAGAGGTGAAAAATAAATTAATAAATTGAAATAAAACAGAATGAAATGGACAAAGTGCACTTTGTAAATGCATACATTTTATTAGGATCCTTAATGTCACGATTGAAATAATCTAATCTGAAAATAAATGGTTTAGTTAAAAACCATTTTAATATAACACAGAAATTATCAAAGCGTTTGAAATTGCAATCCAAAAGGGGCTCAAATTGTTGTATGCAGTACCAAAAATTATGAAATTTGGTAAACTTGATAATTGTTCGACGCATACGCAGCAATATTAATATATTATTTTATTAATATTTTTAATAATTAACAAAAACTTGGATATTATATATATTGCTGAATAATGGTAACACTGCTCTAATGCGAATACCCAGAATGGCCCATTAAGTAGTAAGCGCCGCACATGATGGCAACACTAAAATCATCAAATTTATGGGAGAGGTGAAGAAATAATTAGGGTATGCCAATGCCACATGTTTTACACATTTGATTTTTCAAGAGTTTCTCTTGATGTTAATAAATAAATAATTCCGTGTACGTCTGGTTATTATTATGGGAACCAGGAGCTCAAAATATATTAAATGATCTACGATGAAGAAAGGAACTTATTAATAATAATACAATTTTATTTGAAATCAAAAATAGTCATATTTGTGTATTGGTATACTAAAGTAAAATTTTTATATTTTACATAAATTAGTGTGTCTACCACTTGGCTTCAAAATAGTGGTAGCAGAATTGTTAATAAAACAATGAGAAGAATTTTTTCAAATAAATTCTTTGGTGTAATTTTATTCTTAAGTTATTTTTATTCTCTGGTGTCAAAAATTGGTTTAAATGATTTGAGTATTCTACTAACTAAGCCAATCGAATTTGTTATAATTAAAATATTTCATAAAATTGAATCGTTTATATTCTTATGCATATGAAATAACTACATTTATTTGTTCCTAATCAATTTATGCAAATATTTTAGTTATTAAATAAACCATGCGCACAAGTTGTCATCTTAAATCATAAAAGTGTACATGAAAAATAATTGAATTTTATAAACCAATATCTACGTTGGCATATCAAAACAAAGCTGGTGAACTTATAGAATGGATTGTCATTCGGGGTCTGAAAAAGATGTAATAGCCTTATGCTTGTCTTATGCTTGTCTTATGCTTGAATTTCTAAGAAAAAATCATTAGGGTCTTAAACATAAAATTTCCGTGAAATAAATTATGAATCAGGGTCTTAAACTCACGAACAATGCCTCTAATTGATCAATGCCTCTAATTGATTAATTTGCTTACTGTTAGTTTACTTTAATAAAATAATTTTGTGCTGAATTTATAATTTGATTGGTTTACAAAAATTAATTTATATATGTAATTTATCTTTGCTTTTTATGTCGTTATTAACGTTAATACTAAGTTTGTAATGCAGTGAAGGAGCTACAATAGATATAGAAAAGTATATATATTCTGCCTCAGAATGGTCCCCTGAGTCGATTTAGCCCTGTCCGCCGGTTCGTCTGTCTGTCTGCCTGCCTTTCTGTGGAAATCACGGCTACAACGGAACGAATGATCATGAAATTTGTTAAGAATGTTTCGTGTTATGGTAGGTTGGTTGGTATTGAAACTGGGCGAAATCGGACAAATTCTACGCCCACTTTTGGTATTTAATCTGAATTAAATCACGTTTAGAGCTCAATTTATTAGCTCGGAGTACGAACCTAAAGGTGAAATCCGAGTCTACTACCTCATTTAAAAATATGATCCAAAAATGGGTGTGGTCCGCCCGCTAGAAACAAAATTCATACAAGCGTACAGGCATAAAAATAGAGATATTGACATGAAATTTGGCACAAATATTCCTTGTCATCATAGGATGGGTGATGTTGAAAATGGGTAAAATCTGAAAACTGCCACGCCCACACCTCAATTAGAACTGTTTTACAAAAAATGAGCGTTGAAAAGAACAAATAAAGCATGAAATTTGGCACGAAGGATCTCTGGCATCACAGGCTGGATAAATGTAAATATAATATTTTAAATATATATAATATATTTAAATAAGCCGCCGACATATTTAAACGTTGTTACCAAGAGATTCGGGAATAGGATATATAAGCTTCGACCAGGCCGAAGATAATGTTCTTACTAGTTTTGGTTTATATTTGTAAAACTAGAACGATAGAAAATGTTTATATTTGTAATTCTTGTTAGTTCAATTAATAATTTATTATAATTATATTAGTTAATATTTTAATAAAAACATTGTGAATATTTTCTTTTATTTAATTGTTTTTATTTTAGAAATACGTACTAAAGAACAAATTTGTGTATTGTTATACTTGCGCTGCTCAAACGAGCCAAATGGTTTGAACAATTCGCTTTTCCTGCAGGAACCTAATATGGGGAAGCATTTTTATCTCCATCGCTTTCTTATCATGTATATTAAGTATGCCAAAACAAAAATAATTACGTTTTATTTATTTCTAAAGTAAAAGTAAGAGTGGTAGGATCGCACCATATTCATTTAGTAGGCCCATGGGCGTGTAGATTTAAGCCGTAACGGTTTCGTAGCACTTGCGATCTTATGACATGGTAGTTACAGGAGACCTTGTCCTTCATGCAGATAATTTTGCTTTAATTCAGGTTTCTTGTAAAGCGAGCGAATGCGTTAACATAATTTGTTAAATGCATGACCATAATTTATTGCACATTTTCCATATTTACTAATAACGATGCAACTTCTATAGTAATGCTTTCCTATATTGGTAGAGCACTAATGCCGAACGACGAGTGGGTGATATCTTGAACACTAAAGGAAACTTTGAAAACCTGCATACCAGAAACGAAACAAATGTATATTTAGGAATACTGGCTACAGATTGCTATAAATAGACAGATAACTATAGAAATTATTAATATTATTAGTTTGATTGAAACTCAATAATTTTAATTTAAGCATTATTTGTATACCTAGTATTTGTTTCCAAATAAAGTAAGAGTATGTTTCTCTTTTCAGTTTTGAACAAAAAACGACGTGCTCTATTTGCTTTAAACTGTAGATCTTATATATCTTGGTCGAATAATAATTCGAAAAAATTATTTATCTCCGTAAATATTGCAGTAGCGCAAAAAACTGTCATAAATTTAAATTTAGACACTGAAACCTCCTTTCAATTGGTGGCGATATTATATTGTTCTCTCAATCGATTCCAATGATATACAAACTGAAGCTATAAGCATGCAGTTGACTATAAATTCTAAACCGAAACCGACCCGACCGCCAAGTCATTTTCACAACAATGAAGATGGCAACAATTTTTTAAAAGTAAATAGGTGTATATTTTCAATTTATAGTAGTGATTCATTTTCCAATTTCAAACATTTTATGAGTATTCCTAATACTCCAATTGAAATAATATAATCTATAAATAAATGGTTTAACTAAAAACTAAAAACCTTTTGAAATTTCAATTCAAAAGTGTTTCGAATTGTGTGCAGTACCAAAAATTATGAAATTTGCTAAACTTGATAGTTGTTTGATGCATACTCGCAATGTTATTATATTGTTTTATTAATTTTTTTTAACAATTAACAAAAAACTTGGATATGATACTAAATGCCTAATGCCGGCAACACTGCTTTAATGCGAATAACCAAAATGACTCATTAAGTTATAATGCCGCATATGCAGGTAATACTAAAATCATTGGATTTAAGGGAGAGGTGAAGAAATTTCTTCTGACGGAGAATTTGATCCACACCACAGAAATCAATACGAAGATTCTAATTTCAGAAAATGCATGAATCAAATAGTAATCGAAGAGTAAGAAAGTGAAATGGATATTTACCAAAACGCATGGATGGATAATAATTATAATCCTCAGAGCTCAAAAGATGACGATAACAATATTGCAGAAGGTAAAATGGAGAATATTGCGAATCCTGTTGCGGTGATGGTCCTTTGTGTGAATGTGTGTCTGCCTATCGATTAAAAGGCATTGGCGATTGGATACCATTATCTATTTTTTATAAATACTAACAGACCACTAGAGGCTTTCCTCTAAATTTTAAACCAGAGAAGGATTTAATATTCTCCTTCATCTTGAACATATTTGTTTATACACGTGCGGAATGAGCAATTGCTCTGAATTTAAGTCCGCTAGAAAATAACTAACAAGTAAGAGGAATATTTAAAGTCATTGGAATAAATTCGGACGCTGACGTTAATACATATTGGATAAATTACAGGGGTGATCTCTCATTATCTTATGGATAACGCTTCTATACTGCCACCTATTTTCCTTCATGTGAGAAATGGAAAACGAGTTCCGGTCGTTTGTGCTGCTCCCGACGGAAAATCAATTAATGCTACAAACATTGCATCCCACAACAATTGCGTATATTGATATACAAGAAAGTCAAGTTCATGCAATGTTCGAGAATATAATGTTTGCTTGTTAGTTTACCATGCACAACGGATCGTCACTCCTTAATTAAGAATGGTCGGATGGGTAAGTACACCGAATTCTGTATAAGGTTATTATTTTATTTATAATATACAATTACATTTTCATTTATTTCCTATGATTGGCAGATAATAATATAAAATTCCCATTAGAAAGATGAATGCATTTGCACGCCACCCAAGAAGTATGCACATTGGCGTGTTACCGATCTTTGGATATCCAGATCCCCAGTAGGCCTATTCCACCAAATACAAATACACAAGGAACACTTATTTTATAAATTATACATTATACGTTGCTTGAGACATAAAATTGTATTATATGTAAAAAGTGAAACTAAAATTTAGTGAAGTGAATGATATATGTTATGAATGTTAATTGGATGTTAATTATGATGATATAATGACAAGATGCTGTAAAGTTAAAAGCTAAATAAATTTATAATAAACAGAATGTTAAAATGTAACAAGTAGAAAATGTGCTTTCACAAATATGATATAATATATTTGTTTACTGTCTGTTTTTAATAAAAATCTTGGAAATATATCGAACTTTCGCGAAAGCGGCGTGTGTCGCCCGAAAACGCAATTACGACACTACGATTGAGTAATAGCAAATACATTAGGAACTTGCCATCTGATTCTAGAACCTTCAATGCTATTACCTCTGGGGTATAAATACGGCGGTAGCTGCGTCGGCTGCCAATTCGTGTCTGGCAATTGAAGTGAACACATCGTGAGTTTACAAAGCGAAGTACATTATTTAAGTGGTGTGAAATAGAAAGTACTACATTTTGAAATAAAAGTGACAAATAAACTTAGACTAAAAGTAACAGCAAATTTAATTGTTTTATTAAATTATTCACAATCCAGTAATCGAACCTGAAATATTCACAAGGAAAATTTCAAATAACGTAACAGTACTATTAAGCTTTAATTTTATCACGTGAATATATCGATACACTATAAGGATATTCCCTATAAAGATCTCTATGACTGAAACGTCAGGACTTGCTGAGTAATTTGATTTTAGTTGTTATTAAAAAATACTGATTAATTATCTCAGCGCAAAGCTGTTCGATCAAGCGTTGGGTTGCTCCTACTTTGTGTGAATTGCGGAAACGAGCGAAAAAGCTGGGACATCAAGAACCAGAGAGATCAAACTTTCTGGAATGGAATTATAATAAAACTCAGAGCTCTCTTCATTCAGTAAGAGACTAAACGATACTTTCCAGCTGCCATTATTGCAAACCGCATTTACCCACCGATCGCATATATTAGAAGAAAAACGAAAATATTAGAAAAAGTATTAAAAATATTAGAAAAAAATTATTATATTAGTTAATATTTTAATAAAAACTATGTACCTATTTTCATTTTATATAAATATGTTTTTATTTTAAAAATACGTAATAATACGTAAAATTGTGTCTTGTTTCTCGTGGACTATCCAAACGAGGCAAATGGTTTGAAAAATGCAATTTTCCTGCGGGAACCTAATGTGCGGAAACATCGTTATCTCCATTACCATCTTATCTTGCCTATGAAGTATGTCAAAATAAAAATAATTACGTTTCATTTAATTTGTAAGTAAAAGTAAGAGTTGTAGGATCGTACGATATTCATTCAGTAGGCCCATGAACGTGTGCAATTATACAGTAACGGTTTCGTAGTACTTGCGATCTTATGACATGGTATTTACGAGAGACTTTTCCATTCATCCAGATCATTTTCCTTTAATTAATGTTTCTTGTTATTAAGCGAACGCATGCGTTAACATATAGGGCTGTGCAAAATAAATTAGTGAATGAAACAAAAACATTTTGCGATGCTCCTGAACAGGAATTTGATGGCATTACTTCTCTGTCCAGAGTATGAGTATCACGAAGACGTAATTTAGTAGTCCATTCTCACTTGAAACAGCGATGGCTACTCTTAAATCATTTTCGCCAGTAATCAACATAATTAATTGTTTACATAATATTCTCATGAAATCCATATACACAAGCTCCGTACGTGAGTTTCCTTTATGCACAATTTTGTCATTTTTTAGACGAAAAGAGTTTCCTTTCTTGTTGTTTTCGCCAGAGATAATGAGATAGGTAACTTCTGAAAATGTAGCTCTGGTTTTGGTTTTTGTAAGGTAAGGTTAGTGAGTTTCAGGCCAAAACAATCAATAAAATTCCGGGAAATCGATATTTCAGGGCTAAACTATTCGCGATATTGCACATTACAAGCCCGAACAATTTTTCATTTTCAGACCTTAATGACATTTCGGTCTAAAATTCCCACGACCTTTGTTTTGATAATCCAACTTAGTTATTGAACTATAAAATTAAATTCTATTTCATGTATGCTTTTATGCTTTAAACTGTGTACATGCATTGTGTGCATATTTTGTTTGATGACCATAATATATCTGTTAATTTATCGGCGAAAATATTTCACTTTGAATGTCATGGGAAAATAAACGAAATGAAATTATGTGTAATACTTTAGTGATTCGCAAAATGGAGTGACTTACTTAATGGGGCTAAGCATACCAAATAGGGTAAGATAAATCAATCAAATATTTAAGACAATTTACTTAAACAAATTCTGCATGTTGCTCAAATAATATCAGCCTGATGCCAAGTGAATGGCTTTGTTTTGAAAATCCATGTTTGCTAATCACACGTCAAGGCTTAAATATACTGCATCAATGTAATTATTTAATATTTCTGTCTTCACTTTAAGTTAACAATATGGTTAAAATTTTATAAGAATATAAACGAAATGAAATGTGATGTAACGTTTTAATAATTTTTCGAAATGGAGTGACTTACTTAATAGGCTAATCACAGCATTTAAGTCAATTTTTTGAACAAGTGATGGTAAAATTAATTAAACAAATATTTAAAAGAATAAATTTATTAATGTAATTATTAATAATAATGTGAATTAATGTAGTTACTTTATAAGATCTATATTTGAAGTAATACAAACTTTGAAGTAATACAAATATTTCAACAATTTATCTTTTTATCCTGAATAGTATAGTTCAATTCAATGTATTCAGTATTCACACTAAAATATATATTAAATGATTTATTTCCATTTACTTGCACAAATTTATTTCTTCAACATAATTGTGATGAATTCATCCTTAAGAGAAACTCTAAGAAAACTAAATGCATATGAATACTGGCGTTGGCATACCTTAACAATTTTTTGACATCGCAACTAGATTTCAACATTTCATTGTTAGCTGCTTATGCGGCTCGTAGAGTTTTATGTACCTTTTTAAGCGTTCGTATGAAAACAGTGTTGCCGGCATTTTGGTATGTAGTATAAACTAAATTTTATCGTTAATTATTTAAAAAATCAATAAACCAATATATTAAACAAATAAAGCTCGCTAAATGAGCTTCAAACTACTTTTAGATTTAGCAAATTCCATTATTTTTGGTACTGAACAAGATTATGTAGGTCACTTTTGTTTGTAATTTCATATATTTCAATAATTTTTATACAGAGTTTTGTTAGTTTTCAGTTCAAGCATTTACTTATGTATTGAATTATTGAGATTGTATGTAAAATATACTCGTATCGTACAATTTATGTACACGTTTCAATACGTTTCATCAGTTTTGTATTATTATATCCTATTCCCTTTAAAAAAGGGAATCCTGGATATCCGAACTGATATGGTGTATCAATAACTCCGGCGACATATAGCCCCCACATATATAAATATAAATAAATACGGTGGTAATAAAATACAATATTTATTCAGTAGACACATTATATAAAACGATATCAAGTTAATAAATCATCAAAAAAAAATACATTTTATATTTTATAGTTTATCATAGTGTGATATTTTTGAAAGCAATCATCCATATACATGCGGGGTTTCCCGGGGCAGCTATCACAAAATTCACTCGTTTCATGCCTGCTTCCTTTTTCCTGTCGGTTGGAGCATACGACACAATCGCGTTTCTTCCATTTTCGCATTATATGCATCTTTTTATCAAGCCTGGTCTCAAGTGCTGTAGTTGACGACTGCGGCGACAGCGGATTTAAGTCTCACATTTTAAATGTCGTCGTAGCAGCGACGGCGGAGTGCAAAGGGTTAACGTTGACACTAAATTTGTAACGCAGTTAAGGAGCCACAATAGATATAGAAAAGTATATATATTCTGGCTCAGAATTATCCCCTCAGTCGATTTAGCCCTGTCCGCCCGTTTGTCTGTCTGTGGAAATCACGATTACAAGAGAACGAATGCAGCTATAATCATGAAATTTGGTATGAATATTTCCTGCTAGGATAGGCTGGTATTGAAAATGGGCGAAATCGGACAGCTTCCACGCCTACTTTTGGTATTTAATGCGAATTAAATCCCGTTTAGAGCTCAATTTCTCAGCTCCGACTAAGAACTTAAAGGTGAAATTGTATATCCGAGTATACTACCTCATTTGAAAATATAATCCAAAAACGGGCGTTGAAAAAAAAACAAATAAAGCACGACATTTTGTATGGAAATTCTCTGTCATCTCAGGCTGGTTATAAATGTAAATTTAATAATTTAAATATAAATATATAATATATTTTTATATAACCCGCCGACATTTTATTTGAAAGTTGTTATCAACAGATTCGGGAGTAGGATATATTAGATTCGGCCGAAGATAACGTTCTTACTAGTTTATGTTAAGTTTTTTTCAGGGAAAATAAAAACTAAATTTAATTACCTGCTTGGATTTCGATTTGGACTCAGCATTTGTTGCGTTAAATAAAATGCTTTTGTTGTCTGCTGATGCATTGCTAAGCTCCATAGTTGATGTTGACTCGGTAATTGTTCGTAGATGACTCCCCTCTGTATTCAAATTTGATGCTGCTTTGTTGCGTTAACCAAATGACTCGTAAATGACTCGTAAATCACTCTCCTTTTGTCTGAATATTATTGCCCTTATATGTGCTTCTTTTACAAGTATGTTGTTAATCTTCTCTGTTTCGGTGTTTTTACAAATCTTTTGTAGTTCTTATTTTCTAGGCCCAACTAAAAAAAGTATGTATGTAGCGGGTCGCAGTGGCCCGCTGATGACAGATAAAAAGAAATGGACAAATACTGGTACTTTGTTATTTGAAATACAATTTAATTCCTTACAGAGATCTTGAGAAATACTTCAATGGGCCCCTTCTCGGGATCGTTGTAACGAAGCTTCTTAAAACCAAAGTGCGGCTCGCCGGCCGTCCAGGGTCATTCTCCTAAGTAAAAGAATTTACTTTCGTCATGCGATCGATTGAAATATATCTTTAATATTTTAAAAATAAAATTTCTTTAATTGTTCTCCTTGTTTTGAAACGCAAATTTTATTCTTTAACATAAAAAATAATTAATTAAAATTTTTTACAATTTTATTCTTTAACATAATACAATGCTTTATGTTTAACTTATTTACCCCTATATATGTAGAGTGTACTGCCTACATTATTATTTCCCTTTCTTAATATGATTCTTAATCGTTGACAGGTGGTATCGTTAGTATGGTTTTCTACGCTGATGGGTTTGTGATTTATTGTAGTATTACCCTCGGAATTATTTCGAATTCTTAGCGTTTATCTTTTTCTCCCGCTGTGTTTGGCGAGAGATTTACTTGGAAAATGTACGCTCTTCCGAGTTCTCCAGATGAGGACTAGGAAGGTTTCGCGGGCCTAGTGCTCGATGGTTTCTCCGTCCTCCATCATTCTGAGGTAAATTCGGAGAAAGCCCCTGCTTGATATGTAAGGAAATTTCTTTGACAGAGAGCATTGAAATTGAAGATAATTGAAATCATATATAACTTATGTCATGTTCATAGCATATGTCATCCTGAGGCATATTCAGGAAGAGTCTGCTGATTGTGAAAAAGAATGGGCTATGTAAGAGGAGGAGATTAAGAGGGTTTAATACGAGAGAGATTTTTAAATGTGCTTGTATCAAGCTATGGTTGAAATTTGTCTCTCCCTGCTGTTCTTTTCACTTCAGAAAGGTGATGCGCATGGATCTACTCTCGCAGGACGCGATAGAGAGAGAGAGAGACTGAGCGGAGATATGCATACACGGGCGTTGTAATATGAAAGAGAGGAAGAAGACAGGAAAAGGAATATAATGGAGCGTTGAAGGTTTCGCCTGCCAAACGTAATTTAAGCAGCTCTTTACCCCTTTCAGCTAAACGATTTGTTTTCAAATCTCGCCGGACGCAACAGAGAGACTAATTTACTGAGCTAAGAACAGAGTAGAAAATTCTTATCAGACGCAAAAAAGCATTTCGACCCGTTCAGGGCAGAGATAATGAGATAGGAAACTCTTTACTCACAAAAAATGTGGAAAAAAAAACCAAAATTTTACACGACCGAAACTCACGTACGGGGCCTTTAAATATGTGTGCGTAGTTCACCAAAATTATGTCACGTATGACATTTCGTCAACTAATATCAGCAATTGTTCGTATTAATTTTTCTGCTTAAATTAATTCCGTGCTTCTTCGTTAAACCTTGGTGAAAGTAAATTATTAAACGGCTATTTTAAATTATCTGCGCGTCGTGTCCATACTCAGGATAGAAATCCCAAAAATCCCAATTTTCCCAAAATTATTTGTGGTTCAAGTGATTTAAATGAATTAATTTTAGTCGTGTCCCACCTAAACTAAATTTTAAACATAAAATATCGCGTTTGCCGCCCGTTTGAAATTTTTAAAAAGAAAAACTAATAGTAGTAATGTAGCATGATTACATTCCGACGAACTCAACACATTCCATTTATTTAAAGCCATAAACAAAAGTATCAAGTTTCACACAAAGCATTTCGCTCAGCTACAATGATTGCAAGCATAAATATGATGACGATGCATGCTTGCTGAATGTAGCCATGCTCACTACACTTACATAGTAAGCATACATATTGTTAGAACACTACGTCAGCATAATTTGCCTATAAATTAAGGAACAATTCTTCAACAAGGGGAATACCAAGTTACCTCTCGATCGAGCACCCAGTTGTGCTCAGTTAGGTAACAAGCAAATAAAATAATAAAGCAAGTAACTTAAAAAAGTGGTTTTATTATTTACAGTAACAAGAATGATATCCAAAATGTTAGGCAACAATATATAATTGGACATTATATGCTCTACACCCATTATTATATTACTTACAAGCGAGTACACCCACCCCCACTCAGGCTGAAACAACACCGAACCATCAATACTCCTAGAAAAATATAAAGGTCATTAAATGCAAAACACAAAATAAAGTTTTGCACTTACCTAGGAAAATATGGAAAGGTTCAGCTTCCGTCCAAGTGTTGACTTGGTGTGGTTCCAGCCTCAAAATTGCTTTACTTAGTATCTATCTAGAAAATTCTTACTAGAACCTTAATAGTTAGTCTTATTTTACATGTTAATCTTATTAGCTAAACTGGATATTTTTACTGCCAACTGAAAATGTTGCCAAAGCAGCCAAAACATATTTTGTTTTAATTGGAAACCATTTTCCGTTGTAGTTTTTACTTAATTTTATTCCATCATGCCAAATTTATCTAAGAGTTTGTCAGTCCTTGATTCTTGAGATAACAAGATAATCTTCACCAAATTTAAATTTTATTCTCAAGAAGTACTGCAATTTACCACAATCTGACATTTTGAAGCGGTGGGAAAAATCATCTTTAAGTTTGTTGATCTTTTCCAGTTTACTTCCAACTATTAATTAATCATCCATATGTAAAATCAAAATTGGCAAGTCTTGCTCATTATCTGTTTTGGTATACAGAAAGTAATCGTGTTTATATCTGTGATAACTCTAGTGATAGGAGAAATTCATTAAATATTTCGTTCCAACGCCTATTTTAGTCCGTAAATAGATTTAGACAATTTACAAGCCGTTCCTGGTTTAGCAATAGCCCCTTCCGGTATAGACATTTAAAATTTCCTCTTTGAGATTCTCATGTAATAAAGTCGTTTTAACATCCCATTGATGAAATTTCCTCTGTACACCTATGGCTAATACATCGCGAATAGTTGTATGTTTTGGAACCGGAGCATAGGTTTCGTTATAATCCAAGCCGTATTTTTGCAGAAAACCTTTAACTACAAGCCTTGCCTTGTATCTCAACTGATATTCCGTTTCCGTCTTCCTTAATCCGAAAAACCCATCCTCACTTCATTTGTTTAAATCTGGTTAATACTGTTATAACTTTCCACACATTATTAATTTCCACAGATTTGAGTTCCTCTTTGACTGCTTCTAACCAAAATTTGGAATCATCCCTTCCAGCAACTTCGTCGAAGAAATTAGGGACATCTAATGGTATATGAATCGCTCTATGTAATCAATGAGCTTACTTGGAGGTCTGCGTTCTCTACGTCGTAGAAGTACATCTTGGAGTTCAGGGCTATGTGATGTAGGTATCGCAGGTATTCTCAAATGACTCTTCTTCATCAAATATAGCAACCTCGAAATTACCACTTTCCTCCTATTCGTTGTGTTTATTTGACGACTCGTTTTCAGGTATAGATACAGCATTACTTTCTACTTCCCCCTTCCGCTCGTAGCTTCTCTTCATAATTAGTGTTGCTTTTTCTTTGTAGAATTTATCAACATAAAAGGGAAACAAAACTCGTCGAATTTTACATCTCTTGCAGTGAATATCTTTCAAATTCATATCCCACAATTTATATCCGTTTGGATCATATTCCATCATTACGGCTTTTCTGCCTTTTTGATCCAGTTTCTTTCTACACTGATGTGGAGTCCATGCCATGTAGCCAAAGGTTCTAAATTTATCTAAATTTGGTTTGTATCCATACCACAATTCTGCCGGTGTTACTGAGTTATCTAGGGTTGATGTGGGACTTTCGTGGTTCCTTTTGTGCGTTTCGTGGTGGGTTTTTGTGGGTTCTATTTGAATAACCTTAACTTTGTACCATTTTAGTTGCTCATTTGACATGTACTCTCTAACTCACTCATCAATGGTAAGCTTCGAAATCGCCGCATTGAATATTGCTCTTGTTAATGCGTTGCATTCTTTAAAGACTACAAATACATTGGAGACTTCCCAATGGGAATAAACACTGCAAAGTGACTGTAATCATCAATAAATGACGCGAAGTATCTTAAACCATTTCAAGAAACAGGATCAAATGGTCCACACACATCTGAATATATCCGCTCCAATGGTTGTTTTGTATGCACACGTGACCCATCAAATGGTTCTCGACTATGTTTCCCTTCAACGCACACATCGCAAAAGTCAACTTTAGATGACTTGATGTCGTTTATCATATTGCTTTTGATAAGTTTGTCGATACTTTGTTGTCCAATATGGCCGAGTCTTCTATGCTACAACAAACTGCTATTTTCCCTGCATTGATCTACTGCAGCTCTATAAATGTATCTCCAGTTCGTACAGGTTTCCTCGAAGAAAAGCCGCCGCAATTATTTGTTGATTTCGTAAAATAACCGCATTATTTTTATAAAATTTTATTTCCGCTCCTGCACTTATGAGCTTGCGTACTGATAGGAGGTTATCTCTTAGATCTGGGACATACAGAACATCTTTCATCATTCAATACATTCGTTATTTCTATAATTTATTTCACCACTTTGCTTAACTAAAAGAGATTGGTTTTAAGCTACATTTATTTCAACTTAGTTTTTCAGATTTGAGAGTTTTGAAAAATACCAGCTCTCTTTTGCCAAATGGTCATTAGCTCGCGAATCAAGTTAAAATATTACTTTTGATTTATTTGCTGTTCTAGGATTTTGAGAATTTTTATCACATAAAGCAGAATTGATTGTTGTTCCCACTACGAACATCACCTTGTCTGCAGTTTATTGCTTTGTAACGATCCAATAATCGTTACAACTAATTTCCCCCATCACCCTGTCGTCGCAATTTCTGAATTGCTATGCACCCACCTCTATAGTGATAGTTGTGGTACAAACCACATAGCCTACTTTTAGACCTTATATTTTCCCATGCTTCATACTACAAAAAAATAGTCGACCATTTCTTATACTTCATAATTCCAAGGAACATAAGATGGTATGACAGCTCAGTGTATAGAGCGTTTAATTTCGGTGCAGTAGTCGGGGGTTCAAATCTCCACATTGAAATAGAAAATATAATAAAAATAATTTTTCGACCGTCTTTTCCGCAAATCTGCCATATGGCAAAATATTAATCATATACTAACAATAATAGCAGTATTGTTGTCTTTACAATATACCGCCTACCGACCGCCATTATGAAAATTAAATTATTCAAAATTTGTATTTCGAAAAATATCACTAATATAATTCCGCTTTGGTTCAACGAACCGATGCTACTTAGCGTCTGTTTCCGTAGTGGACAAATTGGCCTGCTCACAAAACAGAATTTGGAATAGTAAAATCCATTTACTGAGTCCTCGTGAAGGTCCGGCAATAGCTTGGCCGAAAAACAAGTAAAAGGGATTCGGCACGGCTGCCACTTCCGCCCCTCGGACTGAATACATTTCTAGATTAAGGTATTGGCGCACTAGCCTCCTAAGTCAACAATTCCGGCTTATAAGCCCGCTCAAAAAATTCCGGCTTATACGCCCGCTCAAAACAATTCCGGCTTATACGCCCGCTCAAAACAATTCTGGCTAATACGCCTGCTCAAACTATTCCGCCTGATACGCCCGCTCAAACTATTCCGCCTGATACGCCCGCTAAAATACATATACCCGCTCATATCACCCTAGCTCATCCGCCGCATGAGTTAGTTGTGAACATACGCTTTTGGAATCTAATAGTGCTAAAGTTAATCTGTAAGCCACCTGAATTGTAATTGAGTTTGAGTTCACAGGATTAAGTCACCTGAATTGTAATAAGATTAAGCCAGCTGAATTGTAATTAAATTTAAGTTCATAGAATTAAGGCACTTGAATTGTATAGAATTAAGTCCCCTGAATTATATAGCAATAAGCCATTAAAATTATAGAGTAGTATAGAAAATATATTTGAATAAAGTAATTTTAAATCTGAACAACAACTGCGAAGAAGTGTTCCAATACCGTCCGAGCTGAACTATTTATAGTCAGTGAATTAATTGACGATCTCGTCAATTGTGCGAAATTTGGAAAACAACACCAAAAACGAGGTATTGAGCCGAGGGTTACGAGGTCCTTCAGAAATGGACCCTGGGGCCGTTGATCTGGCCCCAGCTGGAAACAAAAACTCGTTACAAATGGCGCCCGAGCAGGGACTATCTTCTTCGCGAAGCAGTTCACCGGATACCGAAAATTCTAAGGAAGAAGGCCTTCCTGAAAATTTAAACTTTATTTATAAGCTGAAGAAAGAGGAGCTGGAGGCGCAGATGACTCTACTGGGATTGTCTACGCACGGGACAGTCAAAGAAATGCGCCAACGCTTCAGTACGTTTTACAAAGAACAACGTAACCGAAAAATTGAAAAACCAGAAACAACCGAATGTTCGATTAGCATACCAGCAAATACAATATCGAACTCCTTACCCGCTGTCATAAACGTGCCAGTCGAGTGCGCTGTAATGAATACAGTCAGGAAATGGAACATACATTTCAACGGCACGCGATCGATTCTTGAATTCATAGAAAATATCGAAAGCCTAGCGGATTGCTATAAAATTCAGCGCGATCAGTTACTATTGCCAATGACAGAATTACTACGTGAACGCGCAAGAGGTTTGTGGCGATATAAAAAAGATGACGTTGGCAGCTGGTCAGAATTTGAAGACGCAGCTATGAAATTCTTCTTACCGCCCAGATATCTTCAAAGATTAGAGGAAGATTTCATACGTCGACGTCAAGGGGTTTGAGAAAAGGCCAAGGATTACATCATGGTAATGACGGGCATGATACGACAACATCCAAGACTGTGTCAGGAAGATCAGCTCGATCGAATATACGAAGGTTTGAGAGCAGAATATCGACTATATATTCGTCGAACAGATTTTAAAGATGTTGACTCCCTTATGACTCAAACCGATGAATACGAGCATATTCGGGGAGAAGAATCTCGCAATCAAAGCCCACATGTATCTAACCTGATAACGACATAAGTCTATTCCAGAAACACTCATTGTTGGAACCGCCGACAGCCTGGACACATGCGTGGAGTATGTAAACAACCGCCGCAAATGTTTGCTCCTACTGTGGAAAGCTGGGAATTCGATCAAGGGATTGCTTATGCCGAAAGACTCCCGAAAGATATCAGAAAACAATCTCACCGCAAAATGGTCGATTTCAAATGTCAATATCCTGCAACGGACGACCAATAGAAGCTCTACTTGATACTGGAGCATCATTATCATTTATCGGACCAAGTCTAAATGATTGCTTGTCTCAAGAGCTTCCTCCAATTACTGAAACACAGACTGTCCTACTGGCCAATAGTGAAGTAATAACAGTGCAACAATGTTATGACGTTGTCATTGAAGTGGGTCCACAGAAATCAAAACACCGCGTTTATTTCCTACCGGGTCTACAGAACGAATTCGTCATGGGAATGGACCTCTTAACAAAATTCAATTGTACATTAGCTATCCAAGGACTGCCGAAAGGAGACGAAGAGCAACATGTACGGTTGATATATCAACCAGATCTCGTTAAGAGCTTCCGAAACAGAACAAAAGATAAAAAGAAGAGCGAAGACTATAGAGAGGACCAATCCTCCATCCGGCCAACCGCCAAACGGTTTACACAACGCTACCGTCACCGCAATACGATCACCCGACCCATCGTTAAGAAAGCAACAGAGCCATGCCAAATGTTGATGACCGCGCAACATGTTTGGCATGATACACAAATATAGAAAATTCGCGACTTCGCAGGTAAACATCGAGACACCAAAATTCGTGAACCGATACTCTACAAAAGAAGAAGAAAATTACACACCGATCAAAATTATTGCCAAGAGTGTGTACCGCCCAACCAAAAGGCAACCCTACTCCGAGGAATTCCTGATCAATCCGCCGCAGATCATCTCGGATATTACAAGACTTCACAAAGAGCACGAGAGTATTATTTCTGCCCGAAGATGCAGGATGCTATCAAGAAATATATATGCTCCAAGCCAAGCCTTAAGCCTCTCGCTAGCTTAATAGCCACCGCCGTCATGAACACAGCAATGGACCGTACTAAATTCCGCCGTTCGCAGCCGTTGCCCAGTGACATCATACAACCCGTAAAATTCGTATCGGCCACCAATAAAAGCCATCACCCGAACGTATATGGTATTTCACAAATGGAAAATGCCAATACGAAGAATGGCACCCGCCATCAATACAGAAATACAGAACTTCAAATTTTCGCCGTTCCTTTTCTTTCTTTTTGCTTCCCTTAGAAGGGATGGACTGTAGCGATCCAATAATCGTTACAACTAATTTTCCCCGTCACCCTGTCATCACAATTACTGAATTGCTAATGCACCCACCTCTATAGCAATAGTTATGGTACAAATCACCTAGCCTACCATTAGGCCTTATATTTTCCCATGCATCATACTACAAAAAGTAGTCGACCATTTCTTATACTTCATAATTCCAATGAATATATGATGGTATGACAGCTCAGAGTATAGAACGTTTATCTTCGGTGCAGTAGTCGGAGGTTCAAATCCCAATATTGAAAAAGAAAATATAATAATTTTCCAACCGTCTTTTCCGCAAATCCGCCATATGGCAAAGTATTAGCAATATTGTTGTCATTACGAAATACCGCCTACCGACCGCCATTTTGAAAATTAAATTATTCAATATTTGTTTTTCGAAAAATACCGCTAATATAATTCCGCATTGGTTCAACGAACCGGTGCTACTTAGCGTCTGTTTCCGCAGTGGACAAATTGGCCTGCTCACAAAACAGAACTTGGAAAAGTAAAATCCATTTACTGATTCCTCGTGGAGGTCCGGCAATAGCTTGGTCGAAAAACGAGTGAAAGGTTTTCGACACGGCTGCCACTTTTTGGCGCCCCTCGGGGTTTTTACATTTTTAGATTAAGGTATTGGCGCACTCGCCTACTAAGTCGCCGGCTTATACGCCCGCTCAAAACAATTCCGGCTTATACGCCCGCTCAATAACAATTCGGGCTTATACGCCTGCTCAAAACAATTCCGGCTTATACGCCCGCTCAAAAAAATTCCGGCTTATACGCCCGCTCAATAACAATTCCGGCTTATACGCCCGCTCAATAACAATTCCGGCTTATACGCCTGCTCAAAACAATTCCGGCTTATACGCCCGCTCAAAAAAATTCCGGCTTATACGCCCGCTCAATAACAATTCCGGCTTATACGCCCGCTCAATAACAATTCCGGCTTATACGCCTGCTCAAAACAATTCCGGCTTATACGCCCGCTCAAATAATTCCGGCTAATACGCCCGCTCAAACTATTCCGCCGGATACGCCCGCTTAAATATATATACCCGCTCATATCACCCTAGCTCATCCGCCGCATGAGCTAGTTGTGAACACACGCTTTTGGAATATAATAGTGCTAAAGTTAATCTGTAATATAATTAAGCCACCTGACTTGTAATTAAATTTAAGTTCATAGAATTAAGTCACCTGAATTTTATAGAATTAAGCCACCTGAATTGTGTAGCAATAAGCCAGAATTGTAATTGTAGAATAAGCACCAGAATTATAGAGTAGCATAGGAAATACATTTGAATTGGAGAAACAAATAAAATTAATTTTAAACAAAAACATCAACCGCGAAGAAGTGTTCCAATACCGTCCGAGCTGAACTATTTATAGTCAGTGAATTAATTGACGATCTCGTCAATTGTGCGAAATTCGGAAAACAACACCAACAACGAGGTATTAAGCCGAGGGTTACGAGATCCCTCGGAAATGGACCCAGGGGCCGTTGATCATCCCCCAGCCGGAACTCGTTACAGCTTGATGACCAAATTTGTTGCATTTAAAGCATCTGCTATTAAATTTATTTTTTCTGTAATTGTTTTTACTAGTAAATGCTGTTATGTCTGGCATTAATTCATCATGGCGATCATCCAATTTTGTTTCCTCTCCCATTTGTCGTGCTTTTGTCATATTATAGGTCAGTTTGCCATTTTCTAAATTTTGAAGAGCGGTTACCAACGGATAAAACTTTTCTGGTAACGTCAGAAATAGTTGGGTTTAAAGATCACTAACTTCTAAAGTAGCACCATTGCACCCAATTCGGCAGATTGTTTTAACTGCCGAATTTTCAAACTGTAGTAGATGTGATAAACCGGTATCACTCCCCTTTATCTGTAGTTCACTTAGCTGATTTCGTAGTAACAATTGGTTTATAATTAATTTATTTACGAATACAAATTTCAAACTCTCCCACAACCCTCACGGTTTCTTGATCTCTAACATAACGAAATTCTGCCCTTGCTTCTTCTTCTACAGTAACATTACTCGTTAAAACTTCCCATAAATGCAGTGAATTCAAATGCATTCGAACTCTAAACTGCCAATAGTCAAAACCACAACCATTAAATTGCGGTACTCCATGTGAAGCTTCATTGTTTTGCCTATTAAGATTATTTTTTAATAAGTTTATTTAATTCAAATAACAAAAATGGTTGGTTTCTGTGAAAGGATAGTTTCGGAATAAGAAATTGATACAGAAAAATTATCCTCCTAAAATCAAAATTTCCAACGATTGCTTATTTCAACAATACTGAATTGTGAGTTAGGGCAGCACAGTGAAATAGACAATTGGCGCCCTCGAAGACTTCATAAACCGTTTCCGGTTTACAAATATCACCAATAAATGAATGAAATTGGGGCAGGGTGAATCTCAAAATGAACCTCAAAATGAATCTCAAAAATTAAGGAACGGTTTGCTATTAAAACGGTGAAAGAGTAGGCCGTATTTATTTATCAGAGACACCTACTAAGTCAATATACGGCACAAGATCCACTGAACGAATTCCCCGAATGTGGAGAGAATCCTTGTATTGAATTAAAGGTTTGATATGCTGGCCTATAAAACCTCTACCGCAGCTTACCAAAACCACTTTTCCATTTTTACTCTACTCCCCAGTTGACTCTACCAATAAATGAGCCAATGAAATAATAATCAACTCAACCTTCGATGCCTTTGGATGTTTCACCATAAAGCCTTACCGGACATAATCATGACTTCCGAATAGTATGATGAAGAATACTGAGGCAATGAAAAATTTAAACGCAAATAAATACTGACGTTGGGCATACGATTTTTAAAGTTGTGAAATATAAATATTTTAAATATTTGGCCTAAATTTTATTTAATTGAGCAAGAAATAATGCCAAGTTTATGAAGATATAGTTTGTATGTCCGGGTGATGAATACAACTCCAAATTCCCTAACGTGGCCGCCGATGGAAAACGGTAAAAGGTTAGTCAGCGCCCGTTGGTATTTTCCAGTTGGAATCCCCAATTGTTCCGATCAGAAAAGCGCGACATAAGTTTGAGATAAACATATGAGGCCTAACTCCGATCCAAATGTTCTGTCTTGCTTCTACTCTAAATATTTAGCTAACTTATTTTTTTAAATGTTAAATAAATTTATCACTATAGGTTTATTAATTTCAGCAGTATAAATTTTTATTTTACATTTGCTATTTCATAAAAAGCAATTGAGCTATGTTCATTACTGCAATTATTATATTCACACAATTAACGGAGCAATAATCGCAATTTGGGATATATATTTGTATGCACAAGAAAAAATGAAATTGTTTTATATATTTGTAATTGGCGTTTATGGCCCTTCTGAGGATCCGTATCCGATTAGGAGCGTATTTAACGTGCATTGGATGCGCAAGAAAAGCTGCCAGAGCAGCCAGTAATGCACATTGATATACTTGAATGGCAACAAAAATTTCCATGGTCATTTTGGTTATTTTGGTTATAAATAATATCAAATGCTAGAACGCCTCCACCAATTATTTAATTCGTTCGTAAGATATAAATGGTATTTCAAATCTTTCCCTAAGTACTATTAACCATCAGTACGAAGCCACTAGTAATGATGACGACAATAATGATGATGGTGATGACTACAGTTAGGGATTCCTAAAAATTCAATTCAATTTCAAATAGAGGATCGCATGTAAACCCCGTGATAACACAAATAAATAGTAAACGTACAAAAGAAAATGACACAATTTCCAATCAAATTCCATGGAAAATTCCGTGGAATTCCATCCAAAGGAATGGCTTTAATGGAGATTGCCACAGACACTTACAAATACATTTAAGCCATGCAATCTAAACGACGCTTTACAGAAACCAATTGCCGTTTCGTGCAATTTATAACTCCATCGCTTATATCGTAATCTAAATCAGCTGCCATTTCCCCTTGGCACTACTATCTATCACTTTTTAATAAGCGAAATTCAATTATTTATATATAAATAAATTATACAATAAATTGTACAGATCATGAACAGATCAAGGAAACCAATTTCAAAATGCGTATATAAATAAAGCTCCAAATTCAAAGCCAAATACGTATAGGAATTAAACTATGAACATGTTTTCAACGTGGACACACGTGTGGTGACACCATTAAATGGGTATTCTATTTCAGCGATACACCCAATCCAATATCTAATCCGTTTTGTATACCCTATAGAATGACCGAGTTTTAATCATTCTAAAGAGATTCTCTAAAGTATTCTTCATAACATTTGCAAGTTCTTATTGTAATAAGAATAATACATATATTTCGTTTGTTTTCTACAATTTCAATTCAAGCCTTAGAGAAGGGAACATTTTTTATAAAAATATGTAAATTGCTTTTTACTTATTACAATATTACAAATTAAAATTATCCAATCTCAATCTTCCGTCGTTCTCTGTTAAATAAAGGAGTTCCGATAAGGATTGCTCGGTTATTAGTTCCTCCACACGATCGTTCATCTGTTGAAAACGATATATATTTACAAATTGAATGA